>JAACNH010000876.1:0-128462 GCA_019447015.1 Hymenochirus boettgeri | reverse complement strand
CAGGCAAGGTAAGTACTGGATACTGGCAAGGTAAGTACTGGATACTGTCAGGTAAGTACTGGATACTGGCAGGTAAGTACTGGATACAGACAAGATGGTCACTGGAGGCAGGCAAGGTAAGTCTAGGAGCAGGAGCGGAGCAGGATCCTAGGCAGGTGAGTAAGGAGCCAGGGGTAGCTAATGCTACTATCGGGCGCCGGGTCCAGGAGGACGCCGGCTTTTCAAATCTCGCGGCACCGGAGCGGCAGGTAAGTTCGTGACAAAAAGTAAGTATTGCAAATACTATACTCACTCAAACAACTTTACATTTTCTGAAACTACAATGTGAGAGAAGTAAAATGGTGGTATTCACAGATTTATCTGTGCTTGCTTTGTCATAAAATTTTAGTGAGTGCTCCTTATTGTTCCCCACCTCCCTTAATCACTGCCTTATTGTAGTGTCTGTGACACATATGTTCTGGACAGCCTCACCATGGACACTGCTCTGCTTACACATCTTCCCCTGCCTCCCCCTTCTTTCTTTTCTCTGCTGATTCTCTTAAATGTTGCAGAAAGTGTGCTGGCAGGCAGCCAAAGATCCAAGTAAGGGATCAGGGAAAGGGCACATATAATTTCTGCTTCTGGAGTGACAGGTCTTTCCCGGTAAATGCTGTGAATTCAAATGATGATTTCTCAAAATCTACAGATCAGAAAAAAGTTTTGGAGCTTTGGGATCTAGCTGTATCTTAAAGTACAATTTTTGAACATTTGGTACCCTCTAAGGGGTAAAGGATAAAGAAGAAGCAAAAGAAACAGAAACTATAGGGTGTATAATTGTGATACATGTCACAATGTCATCATTTTAAAGGGCATGTCTGCCCCAAAATGAAAAATGCCCTGCAGGTAGAGGCCACCCTAACATGTAAAAATGCCATACTCACCCTACCTATATTTGTAGGCTGAGACATCCTTCCTGTCCTCCTCCTCCATGCTCACAGACTTCCTTGTTCACCTTTTAGTCAGGGCTATGATGGGTGACGTAATGGCCAATGACTGCAAAGTATTGGGGGAGGTTTGTCTTCTGTGTGCGCTGTGAATGCTCAGTGAGGATGCACAAAAGCTCTTAACCTTCACAGTGCACAGAGGGGGGGAGGGCAGCGAAGGACGGGAAAGATGAGTGGCATTTTTTACGTTAGTTGGGCATTTTTTATTTTTGGGGTGGACATGCCCATATATCAATGTTTGTTCAATACTTTGTACAACTGATAGAACTCAACATATTGTCCGCTAGGTGCAATACAGTCACCCACCACAGAATAAAATATTGTAGCAGCCAAACTGCACTTTTAAATCACTTGCATGTAGTCGCATTGAAAATCTTTTGCATTGCCAGTCAGATCCTTTCTGCCTTCTGCATGTGGAAGTAAAGGAAAATACAATATTTTAAACCTCGCTGTAATTCAACTGGATTTTTGTGCTCTACCCTGCAGCACAGAAGGGAAGGATCTTGGCACGTTTTATGACTAATATTCTCTGAAAACTGAATTGAACTGGAAAGGCTTAAAGGCACCTGAATAACAGCTACTGATAAACATCTGTCCGATATTATAGTCTCCATTAGAACATATATTTTCGTGGGCCAGAAGAGAAAGCCTGTCAGGATGTATTATAAGATGATGGACATTGTCTTAAAAAAAAAAAGAGAGAACCTAGTATTACTATGACTGGAGAATGAAAAACAAGGTAGACAATATCCCACGATGGTTTAGGTCAGGCAGCTAGTAGCCCACCAGATGTTTAAAAACCATCCATGACTACCCTCTGCTCTTGCAGGGATTGAGAGGTTACCGTATATACTTGAGTATAAGCTCAGTTTATACTCGAGTCACTTACCTCATTGTGAAATCTGGCTGCTGCTTGCTCCACAACTGCTGGCTTATATCACTACTCGGCACCTGTCTCACTCCCCTGCGCTGAGTAGTGACATCAGGTGGGTAGATGGGGGTTACTGTATGGGATTACTGTCTATTTAAAGGGACAGTAATGCCTCAAAACAATACAGAATCAGGAGGATGGTATCTATTGTTAAAAACATTGCCTTCTGATTCTGTATTGTTTGAGGCTTTAGTTGCCCCTTAAATGGACAGCAGAATTCTCATACAGTAATAACCAAATCCAGAATGGCTATAACTGTACGGGACTACTGTATGGGAATTCTGCTGTCCATTTAAAGGGCAACTAAAGCCTCAAAACAATACAGAATCAGAAGGCAGTAGTGGTTATAATTTCAACCTTCGGCTTATAATCGAGTCAATCAGGTTTTCCTAATTTTTCAGGTAAAAAAGGTACCTTGGCCAATACTCGGGTCGACTCATACTCGACTATATACGGTATGTGGAGAGTCATGATATGTTACAGTATGTGGAACAAAATCTATTCTGTGTAACTATTGATAGTCTACTCTCCATTCCGTGCATCTGCCAGGTTCTTGGGTTTGGTATCTCAAGGTGAATTTATATATTCATAGCAACAAAGAAATCCAAGGGGCAGTAAACATGAAAGATATATGTATATTTTTCCTAGGAAATAAATGGACAATGAGCATCGCCTGGTGCCATACATGTTATATCAGAATTTTCCTCTTGTCTTCTCAACTGGTTTGACCCTTGATTCCCTTCATGCCAACTTTTTGCAAAAGAAGAGGGCGACTCTTCTGCACTTACAAGCTTTTTTATAAGCTTCCACACTCACAGAAGAAGGTAATTAAGGAACTACTTTCAGACATTGGTTCTAAAGGAATATCGCCTTACTGGAGAATATTTATTATGGTCTCTGTATTGTAAAGGGGTACTTAGGTAAGGAGACAATACTATTGATCCATTTTTCCCTGGTGGTCTCCTCTGCTGCACTTAACAGCTCTTTTACAAGAGTGAACTCACAGAGATTTAACATCTTGAGGAACAACTTTCAGTCATTGAGGAGAGCTGCTTGGGAAAAGATGAGAAGAGAAGCTGAGGAGACAGCTTGGGAGAAGAGGATTGGGGAGAAATATCTCCTTACTGGTGGATCATGGAGCAAGGTATCTTGGTCCTGGGGGTTTGGGGGGAGGTTTACGTAAGCTTTCTTTTTGTGTTAGTGTGAACTTTGCATTATTTATAGTTAAATGTTACAGAAGTACAGAACCATATAGACTGAGCTTTATGCAATCGAATTGTGACCTTGGTTACCCAGGAGCTTCTTGACATTTCTCTTTTTATCATTTTGTATACAATTTCTCCTATTAGATAAGTTGTTTTTGATGAGTTAATAGGGACATCGCATGCAGTTGCAGGATTGTGGATTTGCTAATAGGTTCAACATATTCCTAGTGGCAGACAATCCCCCCCCCCCCAACGCTTGGCTTCTGCAAATTGTGCAGACAGATATGAGTTACAGTGCAACAAACACATTAGCATATCCACAGTGCTGACAGCGGGATGGGATCTGGTACTATAACTCACATGGGTGATGTATGCCTTATATTATACATCAGTCTAATCTCCCATGAGAGCACATAATAAAACCTTTCACAAAATAATGAACCCAAATCACCCGTCCATATATCTAATTGCTATTTAGTAGAGCAATCGAAATTACTCTTTTCGGTCTTCAATCTTTTTTATTTTTTTGCATTTAAATATTTAACCATAAAAACATTTCTCTTCCTTAGGAAGTTCTGGTGTTTGTAACATCTTCAATAATTAAAGACATCTTTAGGCTAAAATTTCCATGGCTAATGACCTAAAAGTTGCTGATTCCCATGATGCATTATTACTATTATTACAGGATAAAGAACAACACCAGATCAGAATGGTTCAGATTAGGCAAGGGAGCATGCTCAATTTGCTTCTTAAAGGGAGAGAGAGAGAGAACTGCTCTTTAATTCTTTGCAATGCTGTAATTGTTGGTTTTTCCTTTCTGGAGATCACACATGGAGCACACAGTACATGGATAAAATATACAGAATGGCTCCCCTTATACTTTCAAAATCATAGAGATACGGAGAAGGGGAAATAAAGGAACAGCAACTATAGGGGAAAAGCATATACAGGGAAATGTAATGAAAAAAAATCATTAAAAATGGTGCCATTTCCCCCCCAACCAATCAGATATGTACCATTTGAAAGCTAGCATCTAATTGGTTGGGGCAAAATTAGCTCTATTTTTAACGACTTAGAACTTTTATTACATCGCCCTGATAATGATTAACGCAAACATAATACTGCCATCTAATGGTGAATTTGGTTCCATACAGTATTGTTTAAGATGCATGCTGTTGCATATTTTAACAGTATTTTTATGACAAAATTAAAGGACTAGTCTAAAGGCCCATATGCACTTGTGATCGCGGGGCCTAACACGCAAGGCACAATGTTGTACGAATTGTTGGTGATTCAACCAATCGCCCATACACTTACTGATACTCTCCCTAAACAGACGTTTGTACACCATTGTAAGTCGTGGGTCAGGCACGTGTCGTGTGTACGAAGCTTAAATGCAATATATTTGAGATGGAGACTGTTCTTATCTGCTTGAGAGCAAGGCCACACTTGCGTATTTTATCACACAATACAATCTTGATTATGATCTCAACACGTGTTAAAAAGCACACGCTAGTGTTGGTCCGATGCCCTGGCCACCCTAGGTGCACCTCACTGCATTGTAATCCACTTAGCGGAGCACATGCGATCACAGGTGCTCAATAATGCGAGATTAGAGTGCACGCATTAACAGGTCTAGGATTGTCAAGTATCTGAATATTTCAGTTTTTTCTGTATTTTCTTCTCGGGGGGTGGTGGAGGTGGGGGGTTGGGGTGGGGGTTTATTTTCTCTTGCTGTGTCCTCTTCCTGTTTAGATTCTTTCAGTCCTAGTTATTATTATTATTTTTCTTGGCATTGCGTCAATGACAATGACACACATTCAGGTTTGAAAGCACAAGTATTATTTATGTAATTCATGTTTCTTACATAACATTAGACATTTCCTGCAGTGCTTATCAATGTGCATTTTATATTGTGGTAAGAAACTAGAGAACTCTTTAGTTAGTGCCACAAGTCATTAAATATTAACCACTGAACCACACTCCCAGAACAGACAGCCCTCACACATGCTGTCCTAATAATATGTAATAAACATATGTAATAAACATAGGGAAGTCTACATGGGGAATAAGTTTATTTACTTGTAAAGAGTTTATACAGCTTTAAGAGGAGGCAAAACCTTTCAGGGAGGGGTAGTGGAATATTGAGCTACCCATGTCATGTTACAGGTAAGAACTATTGTGTTTTTTGGGGGGGGTATGAGGGGGTTGGAAATGCCCTATAAGTTCCACTTTGGCCAATAAAATCATAATTAAAGTCATAAAATGCATGTTATTTCACAGATAAGAAACTGACAAACTGACGTTAGCACTGTTTGTGCATGGGATAAAATAAAATGTCTTTTTTTCATACACTTATCAATATTTACCTCTCTTCCCTGGTGAAGCAAACAGAGCATGTCTAGCCCAGTGGCTTTGGGAGGAGGGTCAGAAGTGAGCAAATGTCTTGAAAGTCGTTTCTCTGGTAAGGAAGTATTTAGAAAGACGACTGCTGCAGACAACTTTATAGGCTATAACTTTGGAAAATGTCTTTAGGTTGAACTTTAATGGACTGAATTTGTTTATTCATATCTAAGTAGCTGCATGAATCCCGCAAAGATTTCTATAGATAATCAAAATATGTCGCTTTCCTTAGATAACCCCATTTGCTCAATGGAACATCATGCAGACACAGACACTTCATGTAATGCCCCATGCAGCTTAACAGTCTAATTTAAAGAGCTTAAACTGCATGGTGACTATTTGCCTTATACTAAAAGCTGATGGCTTTGCTGTTTCGCTGTCTATCTTTTCATCTTTTTTTCTTTCCATCTTTTTTTTTTTTTACACAAAGCCTGAAGCAGATGATGAACTTAACCAAAGATCTTGTTTTTCTTTGATGAGCTGTGCCCTTAAGGGTTTCTCACAAGGTTGACTGTGAGATCTATCTAAGACAACGCCCCAGTACTCCATTCAGGAAACCACATTTGCAAGAAACCCCCTTTGGGTAGAAAAAGTTCCGAGAGGGATTTGCTTAGAGCGCATGGTAGACCTAAAACATAAAAAATACATACACATTGCATTTCAAAGGCTTTGGAACAACAGCAACAAACCCAGGCCATCTGTACTGTACTACCTTTTTTTTGCTACATATCTCAATGCTGCTCATTTATTATCAGTGCTTACTTTCAAGGTCATTTGAGGATGGATCCATAGTAAACTTCAATGGGTAATAACGGAAGGATCTTAATGAATCTGTCACTCTTGTAGGACAGCACATCAAAAACCAAGAGAAATTGCAGGGAAATGATTGACAGCTGTGTATGAGAAAGTCAAAGAACATCACTCACAGTCCTTCTGATAGTCTACGGCAATTAACACCACTTTTGACAGTCTAATTCAAATACTGTCTCGAAATTTTAGAAATATCGTCAGAAATTTCAAGCATGGAAATGGTAATAAAATTCAGTAACTTCATACATTACTTACATAATATATAATTCCATATACAGTTGCTGCAATATTGTATATGCATATGTACTGATACCTGAATGAAAAGCCTTGTAGAATGTAAATCTAAATAAAAATAGAATTTTTAATTGTAACAACAAAAATAAAGGAAGAGAATCAGTTCCTAATCAAACAGTATCCTTTCAATAAACAAAGTTTTATTACAGTGTAATCAGTGGCCGTGTATTTTGTTTAGCCCTCATGTTTGTTAGTATTGGAGGTTTTCTATTGAACTAAAAAACAATATAAAAGTATTTTAAATTACCAGTAGATGACTTGATTTTAATTACGCTACACATTCTCGGGGAAATGCACCAAGAGCCTCTATCAATCTCAGATGATATCCAAGAGCTCCTATCACTCTCCGGGGCTATCCAAGAGCTCCTATCACTCTCTGGTGTTAACAAAGAGCCCCTATCACTCTCCGGTGCTAAGAGCCCCTATTACTCTCCAATACTATCCAAGAGCTCCTATCACTCTCTGGTGTTAACAAAGAGCCCCTATCACTCTCTGGTGCTAAGAGCCCCTATTACTCTCCAATACTATCCAAGAGCCCCTACCTTATGACCACTACTGCCTTCTGATTCTGTATTGTTTTGAGGCTTTAGTTGCCCTTTAAATAGACAGCAGAATTCCCATACAGTAGTCCCATACAGTAATAGCCATTCTGGATTTGGTTATTACTGTATGGGACTACTGCATTTTCTCAATTATTAGACCTTTAGGAAAGTCTGTGACGGCTACTAATAAAGGCAACTTTTTAGCCTTGGTAAAAATGCAGTGCTAGCATATGTACATATTTGATGAAACCGAGGTAAACTCAGTGAATTAGGCAAGTTAAACAAAAAACATATCTATTACCAGATGCGGGGAAAAAAAAGAATGCTTATTGCAGTGAGAAGGGGAGAGAATAAAAAAATGTACCCACTGGGTTCCCTTCCTTTGTGAAATGTTGAATCTGAAAATTCTTAGGTTGATGGATGAAATTTCAGCAGTAGTTTCAGGCATCGCAATCTCCGTTCTGATGTTTGATTTGAAACTACTCTGCATCCATAGATGTAAGATGTAAGTATTCCATGTTTCTCACCAATAAAACAGTTTTGACTTGATCACTATATAAATATGCCTGTATGGAGCCTAGTTACACTGACAATGTGCTTATTTAACAAAGGGTGCACAATTTTGCCTGAAGTCTTAATTTACAGGAACCAATCAGATGTTCGCTTTTTACTGATCTACATCTGATTGGTTGAATAAGATCACTGGTTACATGTTTCACATTTTATTAATAAAGTCCTGCCTATGTACTTCACTACAGCCAGATAAATGAATGGGAGTCTTTAAAACCAGTGGAATAGAACTGCAAATGTCCTAGATGCATATCGTTAAGAGTTTCTAATGAAACAATTATACTCACTATATTGCTGTGAATAATTAATAATCCTAGGAGACATGAACTGTCAGAGACAGACATGCACATAACCGCATATTACCGGTCTCCCCAAAACAAATCCAATCTACAAAGTGTACTGTTCTCCCAGAGAGTTGCTATTACACTATTCCCATGTGCCATAGTACAATCTGTGCATGTATGTTACCATATGCTTCAATGCCCCACATTTGTCAAACTAACTCAAGAAAGCAGTTCAAAAGAGAATCCTAGGACCTTAGAAATTCTCTGCTGAGGTTTCCTTTACGAATTCCCAAGAAAGAAAAACAAACAAAGAACAGAAAGGGAAAGAAATGCAGGTGATCGTCAGTGTTGTAGACTATTTTAATATTTTTTTGTGTTAAAATGAAAGTATATTGGCAAGTGCAAAGAAGCCTATCGAACGCAGATCCAAAGTGCACAGGAGAAGACATCACTTGGTACTGGGAATCAAATTTACTTCTAAATATTAAATGAATGAAGTCATGAGGAACCAGTCTTTTCCCCAAAGTCTACAATATAAGTCCTTGCAAACCTCAAATGAAAAATTTTACGTAGGTAAATTACCCTCCAAACTACAATTGTAAGAGATGCGAGTCGAACCTGAAATGCTGCCTGAGGTCCTGTTGCCTCTCTTTCGGCTTCCAATTAACCACTGTCAGTCACAGATGACATCACATCCAATGACTGAATGATATTCCCCTAGGTGCCTCCTCTGAGCATGTGGAAGCTTGGAGAACTTGAAGAGTAGGTGGAACCTTTTGAGAGGTAAAGGGAAAGCATAATTTTGCCCTGTCTGCCAGCTTTCTAATTAATTATTGTAGTTTTCAGGGGTGATTTCCCTATATATTATTTTTCATTCAACATATCCTTTAAGCCTAAAAAGTTCCTGAAAATGTTTTTGTTCAAGCAATATTCAGTTCAATGCAGGCCTGGCCTGTCTACCAACAAACATTTTAAAAGCAAAATCTGAACATTCACTGCTGCAATGTTTCAAAAAGAGTCAACTTTCCATTAGATTGTACAAGGTTTGTCTAAAATGAACTTCCCTCAATACCTTCATCCCCACAGAAATTCAATTGAGGTTTATATTTTGTAAAGTGTGCAGTCCTAGAGTCTGTTAAATATTAACTTGAGCCAAGATCTGAAATAGCAAAGTATTTATTCAAATATGACGGCTCTTTGAACATACTATATACCATCAATTCCCTGTGGTTCAAAACTTACTTATCTTGCACATAAAACTGCATCAAAGGAGTGCCTCAGTACTATCTTTAATACCAGGGGCCAAACCAGACAGATGAAAACTGTATGTGCTCTAGGTCCTCAACAAAACAATATTGGGAGGCAGGATTAATCAATGCTACCTCTCTTCCCCAGGTACTTTGCACCATTTAAAGAACATTTTAGAAATGAAATCTGATTAGTGGCTGCTACACAAGACCTGCAGTCTTTTGCCACCTATACAATAAATAACTCTGTTAAGTGAATCTGTAATGGAAAAAGATTTGGGGGTTCTGGTAGATAAAAGACTTAGCTGTAGCAAACAATGCCAGACAGCAACGGCTAGAATATATTCAAGAGAGAAAAATATTATTTTCCCTCTTTACAAGGCACTGGTAAGGCCTCATTTGGAATATGCGGTGCAGTTTTGGAATCCCATATACAAAAGGGACATCTTGGAAATGGAAGCAGTTCAGAGAAGGGCAACTAAATTAATAAGGGGAATGGAGGGGCTTGAACGTGCAGGCAGATTAGATAAGTTAGGGCTGTTTACATTGGAGAAGCGACGTTTGCGTGGAGATATGATAACCTTATACAAATAGATTAATGGTCCATATAATAAACTGCATTGTTAACCTTTTTAGCTGGTTTTTTTTTTTTCCTTCCTCTGGATCAACTGTTAGGTAGGGTTAAAAAAAAAAAAGGAGGGTGAATAGGTTGGACTTGATGGACGTATGTCTTTATTTAACCTCAATTACTATGTTACGTTGAACATAGAAGATCAAGCTGTAGCAAGCAACCCAAACTAAGAACTTGTCCTTTCTCCTGTAACAAAATAATTGTACTAGTGACTTGTACCTGCATTACAAAATAGTAATCAAATCATGGAATTAAGTATTGGTGACTAAACTGGACAAATCAGCCTAAAAGCTATAGTCAAATTAATATTCTTTTCACATTGCCAATGATATTAACCATTATAGACTAAACAACTAAAAACAACCAGAATTTGTTGGTTAATTGAAGGGCATGTCCACCCTTAAAACAAAAAAACTCAATCGTCAGTTACTTGCCCCCAACCGATATATTCTGCACTTTATTACCTGCATTACTAACCAGATAGCAGTTGGGTTTGCGGGCAAGGCACCAGTATTTCATTTTAAGGGTGGACATGCCCTTTAATTAAAAAAAAGTTATAGAACATTAAAAAAATGTATATATAAAGTTAAATAAAAAGACCCATTTTAAGATCCAAAATAAATGGAAATCTTTATTCAGGAAGGTTGTACAGTAGGATTAACAGACCCACCCCTTGGCTTGATGTTTGAAAGAACTTAAACATCAAGCCCCTTGTCTCTGTGCAATAAGTGGACAATGGGAAGAGATAGGCGTAAACTGGACAAAACAGATAAGGTGGACGTGTTCTGTGCAAACATAACGGGTTCCTTCCAGCTCACAGCATTTTTCTCTTTTCGAATTCCTGTAATATAGAAGAAAGGAGGTTGGAAGATTTACTGACATTATAAAAGAAACATAGACTTTCTGAATATCAGAATCTGAATGGAAAGAAGACATAAAAGACCTTGCTAATAGGAAACGAGAGTGTCTTAAGCATCGCATTGCAAAAGGGCCTTTTGTGTTCGCATATAGGTGAAGATTTGGCACGAGACAGCACACGTCACACCTTGCATCAATTAGTACAGTAGCTATCAATTTTCATGCCTTACGAAAGGAATACCAATGTTCCTTCAAGCAACCTGTCATGAAAATGTTTCATGCGAGCCGCAAAATTTGTACTTTGCTGCCCCCTGGTGCTAATCAGCCTTTTAATGTAAACACCTCGCGTATCATCACAAATCACTCATAACTGCATTTGTGGTGATAAATATGCAGATTTGCCAAGTGGTTTTATCACATCTTGTACACTTAGGAAGCCGAGTACTTTTTTCTAAAATCAGTTAACTTAAACTTTTGAATATTAATGCTTATCCATTTAAATTTGATGTCAAAAAAGCCGACTGATAACTTCTACACTTTGCAGGAACAACTATTTTTAGGCTTTTTAAAGGTTGCTCTTAAAGCATTTATTGGAAGACATCAACAGAAGCCAGGAGCTATAAGAACCTATAGTAAAGGCTCCAGAAATGTTCTCGTACGGCACAACCATATAAATCTATTCAAAAACACTGCATGAAAAGGTAAAGCAAAGAAAAATGGAACAACAGTATCCCGCATATGTAATTCTGTAAAACTGCAGGGCGCATCTCGGGGAGTCCCATCTTCTTATATTTCCTATGGCAGATATAAACCTCCTTCAGAAAACCACTGTGAATGAATCACAGATAGGGGCTCCATAATAGTTTTGCTGGGGAGACCAGTGATTCCTAGTTTCGCCACTGGCACATCATTCCATTGGTCAGCAAAGCTAAGCCAGAGCAGCTATTGGGACAAATTCACAGTGGGTAAAGGTAAAACCCAGGGGTAAGGGACTGAACAGTTAAGGTCCTCACCCCAGGTAGCGTTAATAGGATGGGGTGGGTTTGCATACTATTGTTGTCCTTAAAATTTCTGAAAATGTTTGCACTTTGTGTCCCAAATAAAAGGACAAAAAGTCAACCAACTACTGTAAAATTAACAAAAACAACTTCATTGATGAAAATGTAGCAGTTGAGAGAGTAAGTCATTTAAGTCATTTCCCACCTATTCCTGGTATTCACTTCAATTACCAAAACTGCGTCGCAGGTGGTTTCCTAAAATCATAATTTGCATGAATTTCCCTTTGGGTGGCAAATTGTAATTGATTTCAAAGTGACATAGACAGGAAAAAATATGTTTAAACTACATTTTAACTAAGGACGTATTTAGCCTTTAACAGTACAGATATACACTGAGAATGTATAAATCAAATCATAGGAGTTGATTTTTATGTGTTAGTGTATCTTGCGTTGGCTGATGGCCTTGCCCTATGGAATATGGAAACCCCAGTAAAGGAAAGAACATTTATAGTGATAACTAATCTGTCTCCCTCTTCTTAACAGGCAACGTCCCCACCCCCCTCAGCATACTTCTGTGACTAAACTACATCTAAATTCCTCTAACACGCTGTCAATCATATTTAAGTGAAAGCAGGTGTTAAAAGTTGGAAATCTCAGCCGTAACAATATTTACT
This sequence comes from Hymenochirus boettgeri, assembly GCA_019447015.1. Lineage (NCBI taxonomy): Eukaryota > Metazoa > Chordata > Amphibia > Anura > Pipidae > Hymenochirus > Hymenochirus boettgeri. Next base: position 116,032 of record JAACNH010000876.1, on the reverse strand, counting down.
ATACAGGCTAAAGGCACCAACTGAGGACATCTGCTACACTAGGGAATTCAAGTCCTTTTCTTAGTGCCTAACCCCCAAATGGTTCCACTACAAAAGCAAGAAATCAAATTCACTCTTAGGAAACACAATGACCATGTGTGCGCCAATTATGTGGCATTTAAGAGGAAAGGCTAAAGTAGTTTTAAGCTAAGTGGATGTTCCTTTAGTGGCGAGACTGCACGCAGCTTCCTGCCAGCTGTGTTTGACGTGCATTATTTTGGGCAAGTTGTTCGCTGCTGTGCCAAAGGCAATTTGAATTCCAAACAATTACATTTCACTCATTCTGGGCTGTATTTTTCATAATGTTTTTAAGAGGGTCTCTGTAATAGGAGTAAGCAGCGTTCCAGCACAATGAATTTCCGCTGGATGAATGGGGAACAGCGACAAAGTACTGAAATGTACCGAGAAATATTTCTCAGTTGAATGATACGAAAATTGAGGCTTATAAAATATCAACTAGTTTAACACTAAATTGCTCTGGGCTGTTTATAGATTCGGAGTTTTAGTTACTGGGTAGATTTTAGAATAGTTGCTGTTTTTACCTTGTGCATAGTGCTACCCAGCTGGGCAGGGGACATACTGACAACAACGCCAGCTTTTTGTAATGCTGCAATTTTCTCCTTTGCACCACCTTTTCCACCCGCGATGATGGCTCCGGCATGACCCATTCTCCTGCCAGGGGGAGCAGTCAGGCCCGCAATAAAAGACACTACAGGTTTGGCATTAGGACCCTGTCAGGAATAAAAACAGAAATCATTGTTTTAAGCACAACAGTGATCCCAGCAGGAAAAAATAAACATCTGACAAGACCTAAAACTGCACCATTGCAGAACGTAGCGTGCCTGGGGAACACTACTGCGTTTGTTCTGTCATCATTTGGGCTTGTGGACTGAGCTAGGCTGCAAGATACAGACCGGCAGATGATGTTAAGTTAAAACCAATTTGAAAAACTGTAACAGATAGAATTGTAAGTTGTCTCTGAGAAATCTCTAGTGGAGGAAAATGTAGGAGTTTCTCTCTTCATTTTATAGATATTCGCATTCCATATCCTTAATCTGAGGCCACACAAGGGAAAAGCCCACGCATTTTAGATGCGTTAATGTCTGCAGCGCAGTTTTAACCTCAATAAAGTTTGGCCAAATTTTACTGGCAGCAGAAGAGATCAGCATATGGGCAAGCTACCCCATTATTAATAATGGTAAGGAGAGCATGTTCACCCCCAGATCCTAAACCTATACTTCCCTTCACCACCCCACCAAACCCTGTAAACATTGTTACTTAGTCTCCGTCCCTGAAATCACAACAATTTTCACCACGATTCTCCCCACTGGCCCTCATCTCTTCTGTAAGCTCAGAGAGCTTATACACACTAGGAGCACCAGAATACAGTCAGTCACTGGCTGTAATGTTACCATCACCAGTGACTGACTGCTGCAAACCAGTATAGACAGGTGAGTATACATTCTCAATCTGGGGATAGACATGCCCTTTAAAAAGGAGCAGGTTTGATACTTGAACTGGACCAAAACCCAGAAAGAAACAACACCCTGGATGGACAATCCTATTTCCGCCACTCAATCTTAATATGGGAAAACCTTGTAAAAACATACAAAATCATCTCCCACCCTTCTGTAATGACTATTCTCCATAATCCAGCCTTTCTCCCAGGCCTCAACAACCCTTCATGGAAATATTGGTCAGACAATGATATTACATGCACAGCACATCTTATTAATGCACAACAAGTGATGACATGGGAAACAGCTCAAACTGCTAAAACTTCCTCAAACGGAATGGTTCCGATTCACACAAGCCCAGCATATTCTGCATAAGATATTGCAAGATACACAATAAATCCCACACCTCTAGAAGAAACAGGTCTTAAAAAAACAACAGAAACCAAAAATCTCTCTCCTGGATTAATAAAGCTAAATACCAAGACAAAACTATCCATATGCTCTACTGGGAAAACACAGTCAAATGAGAAATAGTATGGATACCTGGTCAGAGATGTTTTAAAACATGCATAAATGCTCCCTTAACACCATAATGCAAGAAACAAGCTACAAAATCTTAAATAAATAGAATTAAATAAAATGAACCTCCCACCATATATCTTTACAGATTGTGGAGAAACAGCTGATAAACTCCACTGCTGGTGGACATGTGAAAGAGTACAGCTAATCTGGAAAGACTGCTTCAAACGTATTAATAACATACTATACCTTTCCCTCTCCCCCGACCTCAGGATCACACTATTTGATAAATTTCCCGAGGACAGAACATCCCACCAAGGCAAACTTATAATAGCAATCTGTGCAGAAACCAGATGCGTAATAGCTTTGTCATGGAAACAGGATACACCAACCCAACAACAATTGATAAACAAGATCTGGCGGATGTGTCAAAATGAAAGATTGACTCACTTACTTAAAGGCACAATGCAAATATTTGATAAGACCTGGTCCCCATGGCTTTTGAAGATGGGAGATTCACCCACTCATTCCTCCCTGGAGAAGGATACTAACACCAATATCCCCCTCTGTAACCACCCCCCCTCCCCCTCTTTTTTTTTCTCTTTTCACCCACTCTGTCCCTTCAATGATACGTTTACCCATTAACAAGTTTGGCTGAGACGACTAAAATAAGATGTAGTAAAACACACAGACCTAACCCCACAAGAAAGGAAACCTAAACTGCTCACCCCTCCTTGCACAAGTACTACAGATGGGAGGAGGAAAAGGAAAAAAAAAAAAAAAAAAAAGGGGGGGGGGGTTATTATGCTTATGTATGACTTAATGTTTTTCTTTTACTATTATTGTATCTGTCAACTATTGCTTAATAAAAATATTTAAAAAAATATATATTATTAAATTGCCTTAAATGGCATGTCTGCCCTTACAACAAGCAACTGGTCAGTTATTTGATCCTAATCCCAACTGCTATTCTAACACACTATTACCCACACTTCTAAACATTTATTAAATGATATTGCCCCCATTCTGTCCCTTTCTGACAGTGTTAGCTGCCTTATTCCCCAGCTCAGTGAGCTTGAGCATGAAGCAGCAGGGGAAAGAGCAGTCAATCATTAGCTATGATGTCAGCAGTCACAGCCTAGACTGCATGGTTGATTGACTGCATGGAGGGAGGAAACAGCTTCCTGTGTGTAAATGGGGGATCATTTTCCATAAATCTCTGGTTGGTAATACATCTAATAATGTGAATTAATGCTGAATATGGAAGTTGGAATTGGGTGCAGTTAACAGACAAGTCAGCTGTTTTTTGTTTTAAGGATGGACATGCCCTTTAAGTAAGCATGTCTGTGTTCCAACTGTCTCTCCAATTGGACATAAAGTGTCTATGCATTGACTTCTATTTGTTTTTACAAGGTATAAAAACTGTGTGCAACTCTATTATTGCTATGAACTAGTGGTAACAGGACAGCATGGTTTCCATGCAAAACCTACACAGAATGCATTCTATACGCGTTGTGCTGAAATGCACCAAAAATAATGTGGGCTAAAAATAAATTGGGTACCTAGTAGAGTACTAATTCAACTTACCCCTGGACAATATTTAAAATGTATTTGTAGAGCCCCACATGAACTGTATACACTGGGTGGGTTAAACACGCAGACGTTTGGAGGAAATAGCAAATATTAAGGGGATGACGCAGAGGTGCAAAGGTTTGCCTGTGCTAATAATTTGCATCAAACTAATGAACTAGATTACTGCAGTTGTATAACATCCGATTGGTTGCTTAAGATGACTTTTGCATTTTGTATTTCACCAGTCCTTTAGTTTTTATTTCATATGGTTCACTTTAGGGAAATGATTACCTTTTATAAAATACCTAAACATTCTAAGCAACTTCTGATGCTCTGCATTATCAATGTGAATCACAGGTAATTGCCAAAAGGTTGAATATACTAACAGTATTATGTTCCCTTAAGAATTCAGCAGCATTTTCTTCAGCACTGCCTCCGATCTCACCGATCAATATGATACCTTCTGTTTTAGGGTCTTTCAAGAAGACATCGAGGCAATCGATAAAATTAGTTCCATTAAATGGGTCCCCCCCGATACCTTAAAGACACAAATATAGAGAAAAAGCAAAGATATTTTGATGGGTTTATTGACATTTTGTGCTGTTAAAGCATAATTATACTCAACCTAGCTTCACTTTTTGTACCTATTAAAGGGTATCTCCACTCAAAAAACGAACTTCAGTTTTTTCAGCTTAATTGAAGAATGGGAAGTAAATGAGGAGGTATGTCTTTCCTCCCATTCTTCAATTAAACTAGCCACAGATTGGAGAGAAATTGCAGAACGAACCCGAGATTGCGCTCCCCTGCTGTTCTTCTGACAGGGCTTGCAGTGTATGCGCATACAGAACAAGCTCCTGCTGGTTTAATTGAAGAACGTGAGGTAAAACATAGCTCCTTTACCTAACGTTCTTCAATTAAAGGGTATCTCCACCCCCAAATATAACATTGTGTAGGGGACCAACCCACCTACACTTTAGGGTTTTTACTTTAAAAAATTCCCAGAAATAGACAGAGGGAGCAATTTCTGGGAACTTTTTAAAGTTAAAACCTCAGTGTTTGGGATTGGAGGGGGGGCCCTTACACTACAGAAATGTTTGGATTTTGTTAACATTTGCTGCAGCACAGAGGGATCAGCAGGGGGAAGAGCTCCACTGCGCATGCCAGAGTCCTGCAGGAAGACAGGGAAGGGGCAGATGACATGCAAGAGAGGCTCCTACTCTTCAGTTTCCTAAACTTTCAGAAGGCACTGCAGGACAACCATAAGGAGCAGAGGAGAAAGGTAAGGATTTTTTTACACGTCACAGTGGGGCAAATTTTAGTTGGGGTGGGGTGGGCATGCCCTTTAAAAAATGGAGTTTGTTTTTCAAGTGGAGATACTATTTAATAGTACCCAGGGTGAGGACCTAAACATGAAGTTTCCAATGCTGATGTCTTCCCTTTGGCCAGATCGCAGACTGTCACTTAAGGTAGCAGAGGGGCAGAGCGAACCGGAATGTTGAGGGAAAGTATTCCAGCTGATCAGTAAAGTACCCATAAGTAAGGACTTTGTGTGTGCATGGGTATGGTGTTAAACCTCTGAGGTTTAAAGCGTAGGAAGGGCGAGTAGAATCGGCCTTCAAACTCCCAGTCCGTAATGAATCCCTAAAATTGCGTTCTTTTTTACTAGAAAAGCAACTACACTTTCCATTTTTATACAATTTCATATATATAATTTTAAGCAAACTACAGTGCCTACAATATACTCTTCGCAACACAATAAATTTACCATTCACCCATGTCCTGCATTTTTCAATGTTTATTTTTTTCCATAATGAATCATAAAACAGGACAGAAAAGTTTGTATTATAACTTTTTCCCTGTTTGAAGCAAGGACACTATATAAATCCGACATCTGCATTAAGCAAACAATTGCAATGACTTTTCTCTCTTTTTCAACTCTCTTGATACTACTACAAACGCAATCAGCACTATACATACGGGACACACAATGAAAGATTCAAGTGGAAGTACAGCTGATTTATTTGTAATTGCAAATAGGCTGGCAACAAAACTGGATCAAACTGTTCAAATAAGAAAGTAACTGTCAAACTCTGACTGCTGTAATCCAGTTACTGTGACAGATGCAGGACTAGCTGTTCAGATTGGTATGGACTGTATAGGACTGTACTAATGTTCCAGGAGAGAATTTTGTGCTGATGACTGGATAGGGCCAGTTGCAAATTCAGGTTTGTCTTTTATCCTTTTCCTTCAATGAAAGTAATGGTCCCAAAAGAGAAAGATCCCCCCCACCCCCGTTTTACTTTCATAGATCATCATTTTTTTCTTTATTGAAAGATAAGCAAAGTAATTTACCTTCCATATTAAACTAGGTACAGACACGTTAAAAACACGAGATGTGCGATATGGTCATTTATCAGCCAACAATTATCTAATATCTGAACCTAGGGCAAGTTCACCCCTCAATAGCTTGATATAAATGTAACCTGAAATGCAGCCTGATGTTCTGTTACCTCTCTTTCTGCTTCCATCAGTCATGGATGTAACAGACACATCCCTGCCTATAACAATGCTTTTTAACAAGGCTGAGGTAAGGGGAAGAACATCATTCTGTTCCATGACAGACTATGAATGTCGGCTTTCTAAGGCTGGGTACACACCACACAATATTTCTGGCTGACCGACCAATATTACTGTGTATCGATCGGTTGGAAATATTGCATAGTGTAGGTGGGGGTGACAGTGACTGATCACGGTCATACCATTACTTTTCGGAAGGGGTGATGGTGTAGGCTGGTAAATCAAAGCCGATTATGGGGTTCCCTATGGTACTATGGTTACTTTTGCCATGATGACAGTGATTTGTCCCGGCTGGATGCTCGCGGCTCTAACTAGTATAGTTTTGGGTTTGTGGTTGATTTATCTATATAGAATTTTTAATTTCAGGGGTGAACTTGCCCTTTATGAAGAGATAGATTCATATTTTCCAAATAAACAGGAAAGAGTATTTTATTATACACAGCAACAGTAATTTTACAATTACTTTAGTTTTCCTTTAATCTGCACACTTTTACTTAGTAACCGCTTCTCTATTTAATTCACACAGCACTATAAAACACATCCAAAAGCTAGAAGAGACATACCAATGCACAGTGACTGTCCTAATCCAACCTGTGTTGTCTGATGCACAGCTTCATAGGTCAGTGTTCCAGATCTTGATACAATACCTGTGGATGAGAGAATACAGAAGCATTTGATTTTCGCTGTACAGCAGCTGTAGCATTTGTACCAACATTCGCAAGCCGCTCCAAAGGAATCAATTAATTGATGGAATACACAAAAAGTAAAGTACGGCAATGTGCTAGGACAGGCAAACTAGAGGTAGCCAGCATCCTAAGAGTCCCACACTGCAATTCTGCAGTGATGTGTACAGGAACAGAGAGGCCTACAAGGCCAAAATCAGACACTGTGTCTGGAAGAGGTTGTGTTCAATGCTGCTTTTGCATAAATAGCTATATAATTTACTGTGGGTGTCTAATCGGAATGAAGAACATTACAGATAATTAGGAAACCGAAAGGGAAAAGGATTGAGCCCAGTAACAGATTAAATTCACATTTGTTTCCATTCATATTTTGATCTGCAATAACTAAACGCTGTTTAAGCTCCCCCTGGTGGTAATTCTGAGAAGCTGAAGATAATTAGACTGTGCCATCACCTTGTTTCACCCAAGCAATATAAATACCATTAAGGTGATAGTGAAATTTGAAATTTAATAAACAAAAAGAAAAATACACATACAAACTGGACAACCCCATGCTAGTTCCCAAACAGTCTTTGGGCCCTCCAGCTGTTTTACAAACTTACAGCCATCACCCTGTCCTGTTGCATTACATCAGTCAGTATAGGTCAGTGAGCTATGTGTGTGATGAGAGAACATCTAAACCAAAGCAAGCATTGCACCATCCTGACATTCTACACACACAGAATAAGACTGCATATAATTGGAATGAATGGCAAGCTACCTTGCAATGCAAGGAAGAAAGTAAAAATAGACTAACACTGTCAGATCTGAGTAGAAAACCTTCAACTCTATATCTATACTTTCACCTATATTCATACTCTGGTTATTGAAGCATTCGCACAGTATTTTATGATCCAGGCTAATGGTTAAACAGTAATATAGTTTTACAGCTTGGGTTTGAATTTTTAAGCATACAAAATACTACAATTACCAACCTTCTGGGTAGGTACAGAATCCTACTAAGGCTACATTCGCACTACAGGACACTAACACGTCCAAACAATTCATTGAGATTTATTTTTCACAGTGAAAATCTGTGTGTTCCTGGGTTGAAATGCAACCAGTAGTAATGGATTTGTGAGACTGCCAACACATTTGGTGGGGAAATGGCATTTGCTCTATGACAAAGGCATTTCTGTAAAGAATGCAGAAACGGGCATAGTGTAAACATATTACACATATAAACAAAGCCTTTCTCTTTTACTTGTATAGCACCACTCAAATACATATTGTTTGAGTAAGGGCTAAGACTTAAGGAGACATGTTATTAGAGGCCATAGAAATATGAATGAAATGACAGGAGTCTTTAAAGCCCCAAAATTCCAGCCCATGGCCAATTATGCCATTTACTTGCATGAACTTTGGGAAGGATTACAGGCTGCGGAGAGAGGTGGAAATGAGATTGGGGACTTGGCAAACAAAGTACTGCCTATATTTTGACATAGCAGCTTATTAAAGACCACACGATTGGCCAATATTTACCTGTCTGTCCGCTGTCTAATTTGACTGAACGTTCAACTGATATCTGTCTGTCGCAGACAAAAATTACTGCAGGTATTTTGGCCCAAATGCACAAAATAATTTTTTCTTTCAAGTCAGGAAGGGGGACATAACTGCATGCATCTGTGGCAAGACTTCAAGTACTTAGTGTGATCTTTTTTTTTACGCAATCGCAAGCGTTACCACAATGGAAAATGGTCAAATTGCATGCGCAAGAACCCACTGGAATCACACAAGAAATCACGCAAGATTGCGTTCGCGCTTACGGTGCGTTGCAGTGTGGACTCAGCCTAAACTGCCTAAAACACAATTTAAAAAAAAAAAAAAAACACGAGGAAGATTAATTTCGAGGGAAATAAAAAGTTTCCTACTGTTCTTAACTTGCAGTTCTTAAAACTAAACATTTTATTTTGCAATTCAATTGCTTTGTAGTAGAATTTCTATAGGATTGTTAAATTACATGCACCGTCTGCAATTCAAGCTTAAGATTGCAAAAGTGCACAAAATTAAAACAGGATGAACTGTGTGCATCTAGTGAGATTCCTTATTGAATTTGCAACAAAGAGTCAAAGTGTTTTACAGCATCCTCTCAATTTCTTTTTCTAACCCTAGCACAAATTCTACATTACCATGCACATTTTACAAAGCTTTTTTATTCAGCTTAAAAAAGGAAAAATGAAGGAGGCACTAAGACTATACCATTAAGCTAGCGCTTTATGAGCGCACCAAATATATATCCACAAAATGTAATTGGATTCCTATTTGATTTTTCAATTTTCAGTTTATGGGTAGTTTCCTAAGAAAAGAGATGTGCGGAATACTGATTCCTTTTACGCAAGGAAGGGGGGGGGGGTAAAAAAGTATAAAAAGGTTGGAAAGACAAGTAGACATAAAGATGATTATCTAGTAGCACCAAAATGATTTGCTGAGGGCTCTCAAATCTTGCTATATTTTAACACTTTAAAAATAGACACTTTAATAGTGGAGCTTAGTTGCCCTATAAGAAAGGTATGTGTGTCAGGCATGTAACGGATTTGATAGTTGTTTATTAACCACCTAAATTATAGTACAAGTGTTAAAGAGAATGTCCACCCATACAACATCTGCCCACAACCCCAATGGCTATTTTTACAAGTTTATTACATGCGTTTGTAACCAGGTATTCCATGATAACTTCTATTCTGTTCTGGCAAAGGTATCTGCCTACTCACTCTGCTTAATGAGCTTTATATAAGTTTGAGCCTGTGCAGAGGAGTCAGGTTAAACAGCAGTCAATCACTGGTTGTGATGTCAGCAGTCACTGCCTTAATAGACTGCATGGAGGGAAGGGCCAGCTAACTCTGTGAGATTGAAGGCAATAATTATCCTTACAAATTTGGTTAATAATGAGGGTAATAAAGTGCAAAATATATCACTTGGGGTTGGGGGCAGGTAACTGACAATTGGCCAGTTTCTTGTTTTAAGGGTGGACATGCCTGTTCAAGACATTCAACATTTATAAGGACCACACCAACATACAAGTTTAAATGCATTAAAGGGCATGTCCACCCCCAAAACTAAAGTGCAGTGTTAATAGTTACCTTACCTCTCTACTACAAATGGTTCTTCTGCAATATCTGTCCAAAGTCCCAGAAAGTGAAGAGTAGGAGCCTGACTGAGTGAAAAGGTTTCCTCTGGGAGGTTTTGGCTTGCCCACTGCAGACCCCCCCTCCCTCAATCCCTGTTTGATGCCTGGTGCCCTAGCATTAAATCCTTTTTCTGTAGTGTAGTGGACCCTATCCTATCCCCAACCGCAATATTTCATATTTGTTTGCAAAAAAAAAAAAAGAATCCAAAATGTACTTGGTTCCCCTGGCGTTCTGCACTGCCAGCAGCCATGTCCATGATTGGCAGCCCCCCAATTTCCTGCAAGCAGAGGGCCAGGTCTGAACGTCGGGGAAACGAAGCTCTGTAAGTACCCGATTTTTTTTTTTGCATAAATGATGGCGGTTGGGGGTGGGATAGGGTCCACTATACTACAGATAAAGTTATTATGAGAGGTAGAGATACCCTTTTATTTTGTTATTTCTGAAACCAATCTTATTAACAATTTGTATCTTGTCATTAGCCCTTTTGCTGCAAATGGGTAGTATATTAGTAAGTAAAGACGGCCAAAGAAAGAGATCCCATTATATGTAAAATGACATGCAAAGATTTGAGTAGTAAGTTTACTGACAATTTTAATAATTGTTCCTCAAAGAATCTGACTGGTAACAGTTGTGAAAAGAGCATTCTCCTGTAGTCTAATGAAAAACAAGAGGTATAAACTCAATAATGTAGTTCCATATTTAATGGAAAGTGCAGAATAGTGCACTTTCAAACATATAATGGATTATTCCAAGTGGCATGTAGACCGGTCTGTACTAATCTAGGTGTAGGGATATGGTGGTGTCAGGTCAGAGAGAAGAGCCGTCAGCTCCATGAGAGGCATTGTCTAATGTGGATATCCGTATAAACAGGAGATAGGGGTAGTAACTACCTCCACCCTAGAAATTTACAACTAAACATTTAAAAACTAAAATATATATTATACAGTGTCATAAATCCATGTGTTCCCTAATCCCAAAAGTTCTGATTGGTTTCATCACCCCAACAATTGACTCTTTCTCCTAACATTCTAACTGAAGTAAACCAAAATCCTGAATAACTTGGCTATATATAAAACAATTTCAAGCAAGAAATAAGAAACATAGAACATAGAAGAGATAGGTGCCAATTTAAGCCAATGGTTCCTAGGTTGAAAGGGCAGAGCACCAGAAAAGGGTGGGCTAGGAAAGTAAAGACAGATGAATTAAAAAAATAGCTGCATAAATGGCACAGCAGCCAATGTGCCTATGGAAATTGCTACCTAAAAAGGAGCAGGAATGTTTTCCTGCAGCGGTTATACTGCCTAAAGCTAAATATTACTTGTCCAGCTTTGAAACCAATGTGTTAAAATGAGTCTTCTGGAGAAAAATAAAAGCAGTGTAACAGGTCAGCATACTGGTGGCCTTGATATTTTAGGTCTGGAACCTTGTCATGTCATCATTATTTGTAACAAATGCCTTTCTCCACCACATTTTACCAATACACATAAATCCAGTACAACTCAGGGGTCAATGAGAATCTTCCTTCTATCTCCTGCTTCGGATAATTTTGTTTTTGGATACTTTATACAGCCCCACCACCACCACACACACCCCAGAAAATATTCACTTTTTAACAGTAAAGTTGAGCCCTACAGCCCAGCATTTCAATAACAAATGGACAGCAGATCTTTTTTTACAGCCAAGAAATCTGACAAATGGTTTAGTCTGTAACACGCTCACATCTTACATAAAAGATATATCTGTAGAGTAAATTTCACTCGCTGTAGAGAAAAAAAGGAAGAATTGAATAATAGGAATTTGAAGCAGTTTATCTTTGAAGAACCCATATGAAAACATGGTAACTAATCCCGATGCAATCCAAACCCTTGAGGGACAAAGGGTGTCCAGCGGTCAAAAAAAAACCAAGACTGGCATTATGAATGGATTATCTACAGTAATATTGCTGGGGAACAGTGTGATTAATCTGGCTTTGGTTAATTCATCTTGTTTCCTGCTTGGACTCGTATGGTATAAAATATACTTGGTGCTAATGTATGTTTCAAATGCTTCGCATGGCAAATAGTACAAACTATATCATAAATATTGCATTCCCTAAATGAAAGCAATCTCTCTTGTTTATTCCTTTTGTGCTACAAAATAAAAAAAAAAATGGGGGAAAGAAATGATGGCTTCGCAAGGACACAATATCTTCTCATAAAATGTACTTTCTTCCTTGATGAAAAACCTAGGTGCATTTAGAAATGTTCTCTGGAGGCCATAAATATACCGATGGGCTATCCATTCGGAAGAATATTTCATTCCGATAGGAAAGTTATTTTTCCACTCTGCAGGAAGTAAAAAAAAAAATTCAGAAATAGAAGCTTGGTGTGGAGGTTTTAAACCAGTGAGACTGTATTTCTGCAATACAGTGAGGAATGATTCATTAAATCAAAGAAATTTCATTAAATCAAAGAATCATTTATAGGGGAACTGTGGTCTCCATATTAAAACACTGTCAGTGACCGTCCACAGTCAATAGGAAGACATGCCTCCTTGCAGAGCATACCATTGGCTGCATCACGATTTGTCACTTACAGGGGAAGAAAGGAGCGGAACGCAGTATTGCAGGAGTTAGGGAAAGAACCCAGATGTGAGGACTTGGCGATTTAGGTCCTCACCCTGGATACTATGCAGCTATGGAGGAAGAGGAGCAAAGGGGAGGAGAGTAGAATTGTCCTTTAAGGCAAAAAACTGGTTGCTTGACATTTATTTGCCCCTAACCCCATTTGCTATTTTTAGCAGTTTATTACATGCATTTATAGCCAGATATTTAATTATAAGCACTGCCTATGTTTTCTCCCTTCCTGGCAGAGGTTGCTGCCTTCTCCCCCTGCTCAAAGAGCTTTTAGGAACAGCAGCATGCACAGAGGAGGCATCAGGGGAAAGAGCAGTCAATTGTATTGTTGGCTAGGATGTTGGCAGTCTCAGTTTTGATTGACTGCATGGAGGAAGGATCAAGTTTACTTTGCCAGAATTGAGGCAATAATTATCTGTAAATATCTGGTAATTAATACATCTAATAATGTGCTAAATATCAGTTGAAAATGGGGGCAGGTAACTGACAAGTGAGCAGTTCTTTGTTTTAAGGGTGGACAATGCCCAGAAAGCATGGGGGCAGATTAATAAACCGGTAAAGGTAAACTTCCAGTGCCATATTTTATTTAAGCCATTTATAAAGGGGTGAAATATCCCCTTTGTCACATTTTTCTCCTTTTCCATCTTTATGGCATTTTCATATCTGAGGGTAGGGCTAATCCCATGACTCTGTTACTGCATGGGGAGCCACTAGTGCGGCCCCCCGCGTGGCTCAGGTTGGGTACCCCTTGACTTACAGTATACTGAAAATTAGCCACGTGTTAACCTATTATCAAAACTTTTATCATATCTTTTGTCCATTATCACTACACAATAAAAAGTGGTCATACACAATAGATAATTTACCTAATATCCCAAGGGATTTACCTAATATCACTAGTGTAAATCTGACCATAATGCCGACGAACGTCCGTGGATGGCATTGCGGTTGGTCGGGGGGGGGGGACATTAAATTTCCATCTGTCGGCATCAGCTCCCTTTACTTTACAATGAAGAGCCGATATTGTTGGCCTGTGTATGGCGCATAGCTGACCAAACCCCATAAAGCGTATGGGCAATCGGTCAGTTCCATGTGTGCAGGTTCCCTTCGCAATGTTCTGACAGATACCACTGTGATCTGTGGGCACATTGCGATGGAAATCACATGCGTATGGCCACCTTAAGTGTTGTTTGTGTCATCGCCTTTATCACACTCGTTTGGAAAGCCACCAGCGAGTGATATCAATTTACCATCCTGCACCTGATCTGGTAGGAATGTTTTTGTTTCAGGTTTTTAATTTGCTGCATTAAACTGACTGTTCGTCAAACTTTCAGCATTATTACAGCGGCGATATACAGCGGTATAAACTGAGGTAATCAGTTTATTCTCGGGTCAACCACTTACCTTGTGAGTAATCCGGCGGCTGCTCGATCCGCATCTTCTGCGATTCCAGATTACGTCACTACTCGGCTCCTCTCACTTCGCACCACCGAGTAGTGACGTCACCCAGAAGTGCAGAGGATGTGGAGCAAGCGGCAGCCGGATAACTGACAAGGTAGGAAAAGGCCGCTACAAAAAATATAGAGAAGGGTTGTCCAGTCTCCAATACCTGCAAATAGGGGTAAAACCTCCTTTATTCATGCATATAACAAACCCACCAAAAAGGTTGGTTTGTAATATACACGAATAAACCCCTATTTGCAAGTATTGAAGACTGGACAGCAATTCTTTATATGTTTTGGCGTGGTCTACATTGGTGGCAGTGAGGTGGCCACCGCAGATGTTTGGAAACTACAACTCCCAGCAAGGGAAAATAAAATAGACATGAGACACTTGTGAAATTAAGCACAGAGTATGAAACAGCTAAGCACAGAGTAAAACTGATGACACAGCTATGCAACGTTTAGAATGATACAATTTACCAGATATTTGTACATATAGTGACCATTACTTACCAACCCTTCCTTTTTTGTGAATGTGACCAGGCATGATTCCAATTTTACATTCACCAGGCTAATAAATAAAAAGCAAATAAACAAATATTAAAATAACTACATTAACACTATTAGACAAGATGAGAATTTTTACATTTACAATACATAAATGCAGATCACCCAGACGCCTTTAATTCTGCTTCTGGCATCAAATAGAACTAAAGTCTTTAGAATTAAGAACACTCTTCGACACCACACGTTTCACACATGCGATTTGAAAACAATGGTGATCGCATGCACTCTGAAAACTTATTGACCGCACGATTGGTCATAGTTTTCCGACCGTCCGATCATGCTTTTGTCCAAACGGTGATCGGTCAGAGCTGCCAAACAATAATTCGGCCCGGCCGTCCGAAACACTGAAATGTCGGTTGGCCCAAATTATTGTATGGTGTGTACCCACACCATACAATCCTTCCTCCTGACCGACCGTTCGGCACTTCCAAACCGTCAGCCAGGAGGAAGAACTGCCGCGACTGATCGTTGTGGTCCATAGAGGACCCCATGACACGTCCGAACAAAACAGTCGGACATCGGTTGGGTCTGGCCACAAAACACATCCAATAATTCGGCCCGACTGACTGAAACACTGAAATATCGGTCAGGCCAAATTATTGAATTGTGTGTACCTAGCTTTAGAGTTCCTTTCGTTGTCCATCTCTTGTAACCAAGCTTATTTGGCTTGCAGAGAAAAAGGCTGGAGAGTCCAACCCATGGCACTACAATGACCACATATATGATTCTACTAAGGTGCAGATTTTACTGCTGTACACCACTGCCCTAAGGCAGGGATCCTCAAACTACGGGTCTTCAGATGTTTAAAAAAACTACAACTCCCAGCATTCCTAGGCTTCCCTCTGTAGTTGAGGAATGCTGGGAGTTGTAGTTTTAAAACATACGGAAAATCATAGTTTGAGGATCACTGCCCTAATGGTATGTTTGAAGGCGCAGCTAAACATACTTACAAGACCCGGTTCCTCGCCGCCTATGTACCGCCCCCTGCTGCTATTGCAAGCAAGAACAGCAGCAGTGAGGAACAATACTTTGTATTTATGCTGGATTGTCTCACAGAACCTTGGGCAGGTCTGCGGGATTACTTGCACCTGCCTGCTAACTATAATGCCCTATGTGCACAGGCCTTCTGTGTTTGTCCCCAGTCCCGGCTCCTCCAGGTAGACCTGCAGTCCCTGCCATGGCAGATGATGTCACAACCAATGACCAGCACGTCTACCAGAAAAGGGGGCGGTATGGAGATTGGAAAATCGAGTAAGGTGTTGATCTCAGGTTTGCAAGTAGAACAATTTTAGGGTTTACACAAATTTAAAAAATAGTTTTGGGGGTGGACATAAAAGTATCTGCTACAACAAATCAGGAAGAGATCCACTATTAGTGGCTAAATATCTCTTCTGCTACTCAAACTCTAAGTTACAGTGACTTTAATTGTATCAAGAAGTTATCAAAGGTTCAATGCAATATTCCACTCCACGGAAACAGCTCGCATCAACGTTACGAACAATCTGTTTAACGCTAAATCTAAAGGCCACTATTTCCTACTTATTCTGATTGCCCTCTCATCGGACTTCAAAATAGAGAATCACCTTTATTGCTTCACATCTTATCCTCCATAGGTATCCAGGGTTTTTCACTCTCTTGGCTTTCCTCCTCCTACCACTGTGGCTCAAATGCCACCACTCTCCCCCTCCCTGTGAGGGTACCACAAGGCTCATTACTCGATCCTCTTCTCTTCTACATTTACACCTTTGGGCTTGGTCAGCTCATTAGTTCTTTTGGATTCCAATACCACCTGTATGTCAATGATACCCAAATTTACATCTAAGCCCCTGATCTTGTTACTCTGACATCCCGGTTCCCTGACTGCCTAAATGCCATCTCTGCTTTTATGTCCACCCGCTGCCTCAAACTCAACATGGATAAGGCCGAATGTTCTAAAACCCTCTGCTCTAGGACTCCCTTCCTCACTTTATACGTCACTCGCCATCACTTCATATCTCTAAACGGAACCTCAAAACTCACCTCTTCAGGCCAGGTCACAATCTGGACATGGACACTTCTACCCCTCTTACTGACCCATCATAGACCCGCTAGTTATAATACTGATCTGCTTCACCTTATGTTTCATCCCCATCTCCTCTAGACTGTAAGCTCTTTTGGGAAGGGTCCTCCTTCCTATTGTACCACAGTAATGCTGTATCTTACCACACTGAATGCTGCTGGACCAGCACTTGTAATTATTTGCACTTTGTATTACTTGCACTACCCTTGTATCTAACATGTTTTCCTCAAGTATAGCGGAAGATGTTGGCGCTATATAAATCTACAATAATAATATGAAAACCAAACACAGCCCTCTGGAACCAATAACTTTTTGGCAATAAAACTGCTGAAACAAAATAATGTTAATTTAACACCCAGCATCTTGATCTAACTACTGTAGGACTTGTTCTGTGACCCACTGCCCCTACCACCTAAACACCCAAGGTGGAAAGGAGGAAACCTATACACGAGTAAATGTATACTTTATATTCAAGTAGTTACTTAGGTTACCAGGTAACTATGTTGCGAAATTTCTGTTTATCAGTAAACTTTAAAAAACCAAACCAATAAATAAAGTCCAGAACAATAATAAAACTTACATTAATTACTCCAGGACAGTTAGGGCCAATTAACCGTGTTGTTGACTGTCGAAGCAGCCTGTGTTTTACCCGCACCATGTCCTGTTGGGGAATTCCTTCTGTAATGCATACAACGAGTGGGATCTCTGCTTCTATAGACTCGTGGATTGCAGCAGCAGCAAATGGAGGTGGCACATAAATAACTGAGGCAGTTGCATTGGTTGCATCCTTGGCCTAATAAAAAAATAACAAATTTTAGCGAGCGTTATAGTAAAGTTATATGGTGTGTGCCCACATCACACAGACCTAACATTTCAATCCACCAAGGGTACCCGGAAATCCTACAATGACAAATGACTCAACTAAACAAGAAGTAAAATGTTTAAAATAGCTCAAATGAAGCAGCACAGTTTTGTAATGGACATCACTAAGGAATCAAGGAAGATAAGGAGAGAAAGTTAGAGCTCCTTTTCTCATATTCACAGGATGGTAGGAAAGACTTCTGGGCAATTTCCAGGTTAACATAGCAGCCCTTAAAGGGTATGCCCATTCCCAGCACTAAACCAGCCTTCCCCCACCTCCCTAAATCCCAAAATTATATTACATCTCTCCTCCAGGCATTCCTGGTCCTCGTCAACTCTAAAAGCACAACAAAGTCTTAAAAAGGTTACACCACTGCAGAGGAGGTGAAACTAGTTACAGCAGTAAGCAACTGGTGGTGATATCGCCATCTCAGCCATGACTGACGTTTGCAATCCTGAAGAGAGCCAGCATCAAAAGGAGATGCCGGCTTTACCGCGCAGAGGAGAGAAGTAAAAGGAGCTAAAATCTACCCTAGGTCTTGGGTGGTGGGGAAATCAATTATAAATTTTAAAGGTGGGATGGAAGCACCCTTTAAGGAATGTTTTAAGTGGCTTCTACAGCATTTCACAAACTAAATGCAGACTGGTTTCATATTTATTGAGCCACCATCAGTGAAATATTGGCCTCTGGTCTGCAGCGTGAAGAGACATTTGAGAGACGTCATTAAGGAATTAAGTATACTGAGAGACAAGGGTAGTGCTTCCTTTCTTCACATGCAAACAGGGGAAGGAAAAACTTCTGGGTATTTTCCAAGTTACCACATAATAGACATAACATTTTGTTATTAACCAACTCTGGTAATAGGATTATGGAACTATAAATGTCGGTTTATGAATCCCTGGGAGAGTTTGCACATGAAATTATTTCTACAGAGAAAAGGATTTAGTATTAATGATACAAGTTCCACTTTGAAACTGTAAAGATTTTTTCTAATAACTACCGTATATACTCGAGTATAAACCGAGGTTTTCAGGCTTTAAAAAAAGCCTGAAAATCTTACCTCGGTTTATACTCGAGTCAGCCTATCTCCTACCTTGTATGATGGCAGCGCGGATCCTCATCTCGCCTCCACAGCCTCTGCGCATACGGATGATGTCACTACCCGGCGCCGCAAAGTGAGAGGCGCCGGGTAGTGACATCATACGGAGCGCAGAGGCTGTGGATCGAGGATGCGGATCATGCGGCCGCGGACAAGGTAGGAGAAACTTTTACACAGGGACACAAGTGGCAAATACTTACAAATAAGAGTAAAACCTTTTTGTGCATCTGTATGCACAAATAAAGGAGGATTTACCCCTATTTGCAAGTATTGCAACTTAAGATGTTTTGAAAACTACAACTTCCAGCCAATAAAGCATGCTGGAGTTGTAGTTTCCAAACATCTTTAGTGGGCAAATACTACCCCCTCGGTTTATACTCGAGTCAATGTGGTTTTCCTTCTTTTTACCTAAAACTAGGTACCTCGGTTTATACTCGGGACGGTTTATACTCGAGTGTATACGGTAAATAAATTATAATCTGTAGCCAACATGTTAGATCTTATCTAGGCAAGGTATTGAATAGGAGGAGCACATTACTGGAGTGAGAATTTCTTTATTTTAGTGCAAAAACAGCATACAGCATAAAACGTTTCGGGACTCTAGGCCCTTCTCCTGAGGAAGGGCCTAGAGTCCCGAAACGTTGTATGCTGTATACTGTTTTTGACTAAATAAAGAAATTCTCACTACAGTAGTGTGCCCTCCTATTCAATACCTTGCTTGGTTTATGGAGCCCTGGAAGTAGGGGGCTAAGAGGATTGCACCTACGAACTTGTCTGGCTAATCAGCCAACAGCGGTGTGCCACAGTACACTTGGAACTCTTGGATAGATCTTATCTAGCACTAATTATTATTCAAATAAATCACATGAAATATTACCTCTTCACAGAATTAAAGACTGGTAAGCCAAGATGAGTACTCCCACCCTTTCCAGGTGAAACACCACCAACTAACTTAGTGCCATATTCCAAGGATTGTTGGCTATGAAATGTACCCTGGAAAAACAAACAAATAAGTATAAATTATTCATTATAATAATAACAATAAAGTACTCCCTTTTATAAATAAAAGGAATATCAGATATCAGAGGATAACCATTGATTTCTGGACATACAAGTTGGCTTCTCATTAATGAACATACAATTAAGATTACGGTGGTTCCTTAACATTTTGATACATGAGGATGTAAGATTCCATTCACAAATTCTACATATTAATTGTAATACAATTTAATTAAATGTAAAATCCCTCTTACTCAAAAAAAAAAGCGAATGAATGAAGCAGAATGGGTTTACAAGACAGATTTTCTGTGTTGCATGACATTTAGAAAGTTAAAGGGTATCTATACTCAGAAATTGAATTTTCAAAAATACAGCAAAATCCCACTACTTCAAAACTTTTTTCAGATTTTACATCTGAGCTGTAGATCCTGGGAAATCATCATTTTAATCACAGCATTTACAGGGAAAGACCTGTATTGTAATGTGTGACCCATTAAGGATCTCTTACTAGGATCTTCAGCTGTCTGACAGCACACTTTACCTGCTTTCCAGTAAAGCCTTGGCAGATGACCTTAGTATCCTTATTTATATACAAGTGTTTCCTGGACGCTGCATAGGAGCACTGCCTTACGCCATTCTGCTGTACTGAAAAACAAACACATTTTTACATTATTTCTCACACATAGTAATATGACCACTTGTAAATTATATACTTTGGGCTTAATGCAATAAGAGGTGTAAACGTTGAGCATGTTATAATTTGCAGCAATCAAATGTTGGCTTTTTACAGTGGTTAGATAGCATCTGACTGGTTGCTGCAGGTTTATTGCATGGTCAACTTTTTGCATCTCTTTTTGCATTAAAATACAAATGGCTCAAATTAAAATGGGAGCAGCAGCGGAATATATAATAATCACTCAGCCATGTCACTGATTATATACGCAAATGTTCCACTGCAGCTCCAACACTCTTTTAGCCATCCACAACGATTTTGTTTTATAAGTACTTTCTTTTTCCAATCTCAGGTCAACTAGAATTAATTCTGACAGTTTTACCCATAAGCAGTCTTCACGCCAAGAGCATTGAGCATACCCCTTAATTAATGTGACTAATAGGAAAGTCATCTGCTCTCCCTCTCTCTGCTACTAAGTACTGAGGATGAATCCTGGTTGACCTGAGGTTGGGAAAAGTAAAAAAACAAAGTCGGTTTCTGCTACTTATTTACTTTTAAAATTACAGTATTGCAATTGTACTGAATACATAACTGTTAAATTGATTAAATATATAAACCTTACATATTACAAGAAATGATGTGCCCCTTGACATTATTATATAAGGATATTACACTGTAATTGGTGCATACCAATCCCTTATATTATTGCGAGGTAAGGTATTCATTTAGTAGATGTTTGCTTTGCATACTTTCACTGCAAGTATATGGTAAGGATTATCATATATAGATATTTTTTTTAAATGTTTGTTTTCTTTATTTTATGAGCAGGGGGAATAGGGCTGGCTAAAAAATCTCTCTTAAGTCAACAAGCCAGGCCCAATGACAAACAGGCTGCAGTTCATTTTCTAGGTAGCGGGAACAGTCCATTGACACACGCTGACACCCTATGTGAGACCTGCCAAAATTGAGAGCAAAGGGCAGATAGGATTTCTGTAAACACCTTTACTATACAAGACAATGCAGTTCCAGAACAAGGTTCAGACAAACATTATAAATGCAACTACTGCAAGAACAGGTTTGAACTTTGACTACTATTGTTGCAGAAATTATTTAGAATCTATAGGTAACCATTAACATGTTTGGAAATGATACTATTAACTACATAACCAAATAGGGAGAACGCATTGCTGCAGTTTGACAAAATGTAATACATCAAACAACTTATATAAACTGCAATATCTATACATTTATAGGCTATGCAGAGTATTCTCAGTCTCCTTTTTCATTTACACCAGTTTGTACTTGCATACAATTCTTATTTCTCATATAATATAGACTCATATAATTTTACATTACAAATTCAACCAGCTATTCTATAAGGAGCGTGTTTTCCCATTTGTCAAAACTGGGGTAGGTCAGTGACTAATTTTAGAGGACTCGTTTGCAGGCACTAAAATAAAACCCACTTTTAGGAGAGGAAGTGTCGTTTTTTTAAATGTTATGCTTTAGCCCCACCATATGTGTTGCTTTTTGATCTGTTATTGGAACAAATGTATTGAGCATGTTTGATGCGGATCACGCGTGTTTCAATAATATGGATAGAAATGCAATGCTACTAAAAAAAAACCCCACATAAATGCATATTAGGAAATATCGAGAGGTAGGAGCGAGTATTAGTTAACTATTGCTAAAAGTTATGGGCTAAAATTGGTTTCCAAGCAAAGCTGGAAATGCACACTCTTGTCTTATTTAGCAACTTTGTGACAAAGTGCATAATATTTTGGGATCTCTGTTACAATAAAGAGAAGTGTGTGGATCCTGACCGTCCCAATATTATTGTTTTACTGTTTTTGTTATAAGCAGCTGGGATATTGCTAGACTGTAATCTCACTGGGGCAGGGGCCTCTTTTTGCCTTAAAATATTAATGATATTAACACTGCATCCTCAAGTGCCTCTATATAAACAACATTTGACATATGTATATCCAAACATACAGCAGAGAGTTTGTTGTTTCCAAAATCACAAACTGGACTTTCCCATCCCTGGCCTAGGTTACTTCTCAAGTTAACAGTTGGGATATATGTAAGAACTATCAATATGGTGCAAATGCAAATAAATTTACTAAATGAGCTGATATTTTTTTGTTAAACTTATTTGCATTTTCACATACCGATCGTGTCTGAAATGCAAGAAGTTTTTGCCTGGTTACTTTACAAGTAGCTGGAAAAACCTGTACTAGTCCTTTCATCTTCTAAATCCCAATAACCTCATATTCACTGCAAATACTATAGCGCAGTGATGTCGAACCTTGGCACTACAGACATTTATAAACTTCAACTCCCAGAATGCTGCAACCAAGGCATGGTGGGAGTTGTAGTTTCCAAAACAAGTGCCAAGGTTTGGCATCACTGCTTAAAGGGCAAAAGCTAAACTTAAAAAAAAAAACCTTTACATTAACATATCTATTCCAGTCCACTGACAGGTGGCTTCCAGCTCTGTCAATAAAAAATGGTGGCTGCCCTGCCCTCCTAGTGTCTTCTCCACAGAGGAATCCCCATGGCAGCTCATTACAGGGGTGATATTATTCCACAGCGGGGTCTATGTAATAGTATTGGAAATTGACTTTTATACAGTTTAAGTTTTCCACAGTGAATGTTTATTACACTAGGACAGGGAATAACCAGTAGGACAGAGCTACAACTCCCAGCAGCCTTTTATGCATGATAAACTAGTTGAACTACAACTCCCAGCAGCCTTTCATGCATGATAAACTAGTTGAACTACAACTCCCAGCAGCCTTTCATGCATGATAAACTAGTTGAACTACACCTCCCAGCAGCCTTTCGTGCATGATAAACTAGTTAAACTACAACTCCCAGCAACCCCCAGTGCTAGCGTCAGGCCAGACAGCAGTACAACTATCATTCTCCCCCACAGCCATTTTGCCCTCTAACCCTCAATAACAAGCAGCACCATTTCCCCACAATCAAGCTTCCCAGTGGTAAGTTTCACTCTTAATGCCCCCGACAACAGCCCCAGGTACGTACAGAGGAAACGGGCGAGGATCCTTCCCTGCAGCATGGTACAACACGGGTCCTTCCCCAATGACAGACCCGGGCCCAAGCTGGAAGGTTGGAAAGGTAGGAGGGTCCTAATGGATCAGGATCCCAAAAGGCGTCCTTAGCATTGCCTGATTAAAAATATAATAACATCAGACTGGAGCACTGGATATATTTTTAAACGCAGAGACGTGAACATTCAGAGAATATAGTGTATGGGCAGTTTATAGACGATCGTATGTCTGAAGGTTAAAAAGATCAGGCGGAAACTAATTCACTTAGTGGTGACGCTCGCACCATAGAAAACACATACCGGATAGAGAAGCTGCGCAATGGGTTCTGGGAGTTGTAGTTTTGGTAACTAATATTAATAAATAAATAAATAAATCTCCTGTAAGTGAAACTGTTTTAAGGCTATCATGTTGGAGGGTCCGGGAGTGGGATCCAATTATCTGTGGAGAAATGTGATAGCCATGGAAGTGTTGCAGCATTGTTGCAGAAAAGCAAGTAACCTTTTAAGGTTACTCTACAGGGGGAGGGTCAACCAAACACCCAGCATGCCCTGCAAGGCTCAGATTGATCATTCACAGCTCATCGTATTAGGCTAAGTTCATGTTACACAACACAAAACACATGGGGAAAAAACGCAATTGACTGCATGGTGGTTAAAGCGTTTTATGCGTTTCTGCATTTTTATATTTTTTGGGGGGGTTAAATAGCAAACAAACACATAAAAATATTCATTTTCTTCTCCTCCCCATAGATTTCATTGAGTGCGTTGTCGCAATGAACTGCTGCAAGCATCACGTTACAAATATGCAACGCACAATAACGGTATTATGTGAACGGTATTATGACGGTATTATCCCTGTGTGATATTCATGTCCTTGCTTTTTTCCCTAATGCGTGCAATGGGATCAGACATCCCACCTTAGCAAAATCCATTTCCAGGAGCTTCACCTCCACATGCAGACACACTAAGGTGTTTCCCTGGGATGTGCCCCACACAGAATCAGGGAGGCTCCCAGAATTGCGGGGAGAGCCCACCACTCCTTGTTAGTTACAGTGTATGCTTCTATTCCCAAGGAAATCAAGGAAAATTTTGAGTTTATTCTAAAACACTAATATTTATGTATTATTTAAAATATAAAAATCTAATCAAATTTAGAGTGATGTTTATATTACATAAATATTAGTTAAATAATAATTATTCCTTCCTATTAGGATGGTGCCGATATAGGCTAAAATACAATAGATCCAGTGGCGTAACTATAGCCCCCGCGAAGGCGCGCTGGGGGTGGATGGTGGCACAGGGGCTAAGAGGGTCCGCCAATGTACCGCGATCAGCAGTTTAACAGCTGTCCATCCTTCACCTTTACTTCTGTATGCGTGATCAGCTGTTTTTTTGTTGTTTTTTTTTACAGAAGTGCAAGATGATACGTTTATTGAATGACATTAATTAAAAGTTCTGGTGTCTGCCTTCTCCCCTCTTTAAGGCCTGGGCATGCACAGTGTGCTTCATTCTGGGAGAGATCAGAGTTCAGAGATCCCAATAAGCTATTTTGTATTTCCCTGCACTTACAGGGCGATGCACCGAGCGCCGCTATCGGCAACCGGTGCAAACAGCCCGGCGATGTTATATGCCGATAGCGGCGCTCGGAACATCGCTACTTGGCGCTGTTCTATTCCGGCACTTTCAACGCCAGCTATTAGCTGGCGTTGAAAGTGCCACAATAAAATGCCGATTTCGGCATATAACATCACTTGCGGCGGCTGCGCTGTTAACTTTCGCGTTAGCCACGCAGCTGCCGCAAGGAAGGAGTTAAAGTCACGCTAACCGATATAACATCGGTTAGCGCAACTTTAACTCCAAATCAGGAGCGATGCGCCCGTTGGTGCATCGCCCTGATAGTATTTAAAGGTGCCAAGTTCTAACTTTTTACTTTCCAAACTTTCTCGATTCACCACTAGATGGCAGTATTATAATGCAAGATTTTAGTAGTGATGCATAAAAAAAAACACAATGGGAAAAACATGACTAAAATTGTTTTGCATTATATTTATTTTTATAGCTGAAGGGGATGTCAATACAAAAAAAAAATCATAAACTCTCTGCTGGTCTGTTAAGCATGCGTGCCCGGCCAGACTTCAAACATTGGTGAACCTTAAGGCAGGAAATCTGCAAGATTCTGTCTGTCATCTTTGACAGATGGGAGTACACACAGTCACGATCATCCTCACTATATAAAGTATATATAAATATAGGGAGAACATTCCCTATAGGGAGAACATTTGTGACTTCCATACTCCCTACAATAGCCTTAGTACAGGGAGCCGACAGTGAACAAGGGAAAATTTTCTCTTGAAGTGACTGTTCCCGACACCGGCGTGTCACATGTGCAGGAGCATGTCGTGCATGGTACAGGGACTAGTCCACATAGTGGAGTCATTGGCAGTGGGACTGAAACTGTTTTCACAGAAGATGTAGCACACACTGCCGCAAGGATATTACACCCGACTCACACAGTGATACAGAGCTGAACAAAAACCTTTATGCCCCTGTTATAGCTGAATCTTATAGAATAAATTATATAGAATATATTATAATATAATTTCCTATTATTGTAAACAAAAAATACACCTTCTAGACTTTTACATTTTTAAATTGTCTAACTTAACATTAAATAAATGCCATGAATTTCGCATTTGTTGCCATTTGGAGTCAGGAAGGAATCCCTCCCTCCTCCCCCCTTTTTTTTTTTTTTTGCCTTCCTCTGGATCAAGTTAACTATTAGTTAAGATTAAAAAGGAGGGTGAATAGGTTGGACTTGATGGACGTATGTCTTTATGCAACCTCAATTACTATGTTACTAAACTGAGCATGTCACATTCTACTGTGTCCAGATTGGATTCGCAGAGAGTAAAAGGCTCGTACAAGGTCAGTGTACTAAGCAATGCTCCCTTTAATTTCTTATCTGCTGTGTGTGCAGATATATATAATCTGTGCAGACACAAAATCAAATTGTGTGCATTACATATTGCATTACTGTACCTATATTCACCCAGATATTTGGACAATTATATAAATTAATAATATACCTTCCCCGATCTTCTCCTCTTCTCACTATGTAACCTGGGGGTGAGGACTGCTACGTCCTCACTGCCCGATACACTTTCTATCTCCATTAATACTAAATAAAAGTATCTCTTGCTGCTCTGTTCTATTTCAGCATTTGCAGCCAATGGGAAGATACTGTACCTTATACATGGCAATGGTCACTAATGGGTTAACAGGAAGTTACATAGCATAAATTTCCCGTCTTCCCCCATTCCTCCAGTCCTGTCCCATTGCATGGACACAGTTACAAGCCCAGGTATAGTGTGCTCTACTGATGCCTTACTTCCTACCCTTTTGAGGCTAGGGCGCACCTTGTGCATACATGGGGCGATGTTCTGTGTAGGGACAAGCCCCATAGTAATAAAGGCTATAATATATTTCCTACCTGCCTTCGATGTTTCCAGACAGGTCCAATGAATCGTGCCCCCGTGTGAGGTTAGCTACACATTTGCAGGAGTTTCGGCAATGGTGTTTGACGTCACCAACATTGAGAAGACTGTATCGACTGCTGAAGTCTATATCGTTGCTGCTGAAGTCTATCTCTAACCTGGTTAGGGTACCAGCAGTGAATATTTGCTTTTACACCAGATATTGTAGGCGATTTATCCTACATTATGATTTTTTTTCTCTTAATCTGCCTGACGTAATCGTGGGTGACGTAATCGTGCTGCTTCGTGTTTGGTCCAGTGGGAAACTATTTGTATTTGGTTTGAATATAACTGACCTTTTTGTGTGTTCATATAAATTCTACATGTGCTTGTTTATATGATGGGTGTATTTTTTGTATCATAAAGACATACTGATAGGTTGTATGTGTCAGTAAATGTGCTTAGATTGTAAGCTCTTCGGGGCAGGTCCTGATGTGATTGTATCCATGTAATTGTAAAGCGCCACAGAAGATGTTGGCGCTATATAAATCCACAATAATAATATTAATTATTATGATTTGATTTTGAGTTCTTTCTCTTTTAATATATCTGTATTTATTTTTCCCTTATGCAAGATGGCTGCCTAGGTTTTCATAATATGCTATGTGACACGGACCTACCCATTACTGAATTATTGTGAGGTATTGCGATATTTTGGAGAGGAGACATCATTTACATGAGCGGAAGTCCAGATCAGAAGTACTCAGGTGTTGTTTACGTACATGTGGACTGTGGACCTCTATTTAAACCCAATACTAATGTATTATCAGCACTTTGTATGCTACTGAGGAAGTTTGGGGAACCAAACGAAACGCGTTTCACGTTTTTTACTACCACCCCTCTGCCTCTCCTTATTGATCTGTACGGTCTCCACTAGTAACCCTCTATCTACTTTATTACCATCACATAGCTGTAGCAAATTTGTACCTTATATTTATTTTTATACTACTTTGAGACTGGGTTATGCTATCTTGGTACTTAATGTAATGTTATTCTTTCTATAGTGCAATATACCGGTATATTGTATTTTGATATTTTGGTGACTGTATGTATTGTGTGTTTTTACACTGAAGAGAGGGTGTTGTGCTTTTAATGTGTGTTTTTGTCTTTAGTATTGGGTATGGGGGGTGGGTAACATTGGTATTATTGAGACCCTCCTGGTATAAGTAAATTGAGTTTTATGCCAATCACAATTCATGACTATTTTATCTTCAGCGAGTGTTGCCCTTTTTTACAGTGTCTGTGTCACCAGGAGACACTGTCACCATCACATGTAAAGCCAGTACAAATGTAACTGAGAGTAATTAAGAACAAAGGACATCTTGGTACCAAGTTAAACCAGGACAAGATGAAGGTGTTCTCTGTTTCTATGTTATCTCTATCCTGATGATGGTGTTCTCTGTTTCTATGTTATCTCTATCCCGATGATGGTGTTCTCTGTTTCTATGTTATCTCCATCCCGATGATGGTGTTCTCTGTTTCTATGTTATCTCTTTCCTGATGAAGGTGTTCTCTGTTTCTACAACAAAAAAAGATGGTCACTCCAGGTTGCGGGAGGCACACCAAACGTGGTAGCGTCTCACCACACGGCCGTCCCGAGCCGGCTTCACTCCGTCTCTTCCCCTTTCCCGTCTCTCGCGGGACTTGCCTCGCTGCTTCGGCAAAGGTAAGAGGAGGTGCTAGAACATCACGGGAATCGTGCATCACCCGAGAACATGACAATAGAACAAAATAGGAAAAAAGTGTTCTTGCGCCTACAACTCTTCCGGATATAAAAAGACTTTATTGGTTCAATTCAAAAAATCATAGGGCCATCACAGCCGAAGACACTGTCACCATCACATGTAAAGCCAGTACTGGGATTAGCAACAGCCTGAACTGGTACCAACAGAAATCAGGACAAGCACCAAAGGCAACAGCCTGAACTGGTACCAACAGAAATCAGGACAAGCACCAAAGCTGTTGATCTATGGTGCAAGCTACCGATACACAGGGACCCCA
The DNA here is from genome assembly GCA_019447015.1 of Hymenochirus boettgeri. NCBI lineage: Eukaryota > Metazoa > Chordata > Amphibia > Anura > Pipidae > Hymenochirus > Hymenochirus boettgeri. The sequence continues at coordinate 87,096 of JAACNH010000876.1, read as the reverse complement.
GAGCGGTTCAGTGGCAGTGGGTCTGGAACTGATTACACTTTGACAATCAGCAGAGTGGAAGTAGAAGATGCAGCACATTATCACTGTCAGCAGTATTATAGCTCCCCACTCACACAGTGATACAGAGCTGTACAAAAACCTTCCTTCCTCTTTCTCTGGTTACCCTCCTGTGTTATTATTACCAATGTATTTCATGTAATACATAAAAGGATAAGAATGTGAACAATAACATATACAAAATGAATTTAGTGCTTGGCCACACTGACGCAATTCCCACGAGCATCCAATTGTGTTTTGTGATTCGTTAGCATATGAGAATTGCATGTAACTGGCCACACTGTGTGCACTGTATTGATCCTTGATCCATTATCATGCGATGACCATTTTTGGTTCGGAAGCTGTGAAAAAATTTGCTAATCATGCTCATTACCGTGCAAGTGTGGCTGCAGCCTTAAAAAATTTAATTAGCAGGGATGCACTGATTGTAATTAAACAACTAATTCCAACCCAGCCATTCTACATTTGTTTTCAATAGGTGTTCCAATCTTCCTCTTTAAATAAATACACTATTGAGAAATGCATTGCACAGGGCTGTGCTTTATCCTGTATCTTATAAATGGATCAATTGTACAAGTTTACAGTTACATACATGCCCATATTTCCAAGGAGGCTGTTGAACGGTGAGAAAACGGCTAGGCCAAGACATCACCCTTACCGGCATAACAGACCTTAAAGGACAATTATACTCACCTTTTCCCCGATCCACTGCAGCATAGTACCCAGGGTGAGGACCTAAAATCGCTAAGTCCTAAACCTGGGTACTTTCCCTAACTCCTGCACTACTTACCGCAAATCTGCTTCGCCGATCCACACTGTTCCACTTCTCTTCTACTGTCAGTGACAGTCGCGAGGCAGCCAATTGGAAGACACGCCTCCTTGCAGAGCGTATCTTCCTAATGGCTGCCTCGAGATCTGTCACTGAAGCAGGAAGAGCGGAGGAATGGAGCGATCGGTGAAGCAGATTTGCGGTAAGTAGTGCAGGAGTTAGGGAAAGTACCCAGGGTGAGGACTTAGCGATTTTAGGTCCTCACCCTGGGTACTATGCAGCTATGGAGTAAGAGGAGCGAGGGTGAGGTGAGTATAGTTGTCCTTTAATCCAGAACAGTTGTATTCCCTACTGGAGTTATGCCTGAATACCACCTATTTCAAATATGCTGTAGGGATAAGTTCTACAAGCAAAAACATGGATGTGCTATGGGATCTCCAGTTTCACACATCGTGGTAAACCTTTTCATGGAAGAAGTGGAAACACAAGCTCTTGATACCACTGGTTCTGATATGTGGATGACACATGGGTTACAATCCACCAGAAGGAAGTACAAGCCTTCACAGAACACATCAATGCTTTGTAGACCAGAACATCAAATTTACAAGGGAAGAGGTACAAAACAACAAACTGGCTTTCTTGGACTGGTTGGTAGAAGTTAAGGAAAATGGTAAACTGGAAGTAGAGGCTTACAGAAAACCAACCCACGCAGATCAGTATTTGATGTTTGACTCCCACCACCCTTTAGATCACAAGCTGGGTGTCATCAGAACCCTGCAACACAGAGCAGAGAACATCCCCACTAGCACAGAGGTGAAGGCTAAAGAAATGAAACATCTCAGAGGAGCCCTTAAAACTTGTGGATATCAAGATTGGGCCTTTGTTTGGGCCTTTGCGTTTTGAACCTCATTTAAGTCATTTCTCCAGAGCGATCCAGCTCTTAAGCGGTTTTATTTCAAAGGGATTTTCTGTTTTAAAGGGATTTGTCTGTTTTCAAGGGGTGCGTTAAGAAACAAAAGGGTTTATTAACTGTGGTTTGCAGTCTAGTAAATGTATTAACATAGCACTATTTATTTCTAGGAGTGTGCCTGTGTAAGTAATTAATCACTTGTGTTTTTTGTTTTTTTTACTATTTATTGCTTGAATAAGGTAGTAGGAATTGTTTACGGAAACTCAAAGCACTGGGTTTCTAAAATAAATACTTGTGTTCAACTGCATTGGTACCTGTAGGGTGGGGGCTGGTAAGAGACAAACGAAAGGCATTCTTTTTCTGGGGTGTCTGACCTTGAAGGGGAAGCGTTTCCCCATTCTACAGGCAGCGGAGTTCCGTCTCTCCTCCCTCTTCCTGGGTTGCAGGGACTGCAGTCTTGTGAGACACGACACTGGCATGACCGGTGCCATTTTAACTTAGCCGGTGACCAGGGAGCATCTCTTAAGATCTCTCCCAAAGTGTCTGGCATCAGCAATCGGAGGCATGAGCGCCCGGATTCTAGAGCAGGGAAGGGGGCAGGATGGCTGCAAGGTCTCCTGTCCACTAGGGAGCAGCAAGCAGGGGCCCAAGCAGGGTTGCCTCTCTAATGAGGCAAGGTGAAGCATATTACAGAGCAGCACCCTGTAAGGAGGCAGCAGTTTTGATGCCAGAAAAAAAATTCCTGGCATCGTGTGCCTGGGGCCCATATGCCAGGGCCCCCCAAAAATGCTAATTGTAAAAAACACATATTCTTGGGAGATATTGTCACTTTAAATAGGAGGGGAAGCCATGACTTACATTGCACAACAGAATTGCTTCCTCTTCTTACTGGCAATTCATTTGATCAAAATGTTAGCCCTTCAGATCAAAAATCAATGTTGGGCATCATTTACCAGTCACGGAGGGCATCTAATACCAGTCACTGGGTATCATTTACCAGTCATTGTGGGCATTATTTATCAGTCGTGTGTATAAAGCCCCTAACAATTCTGGACAAGCTACACCCCATTTACAGACAAAGCATCACCCACATTCAATTATTAAATCACACCCCTTCTGGCGACACGGCGAGGGGGCGGCAGCATTTGGAATTCCTTTCAGGTGCCAAAAAGTCTAGAGACGGCCCTTCCCCTCGGCTGGCCAGTGTAGAGAACATGGAGCTTAGCAGGGGTCGTCACAGCAGATAAGAATCAAGGGAGGGCAATAGGGGAAGAAAGGGGACACACAGGAGAGATAATCTTCCTCGGAGTCTGGGTCCAGCTATTCAGATTATCAAACTCGCAAAAGGCCAGACAGAGATCAGGCCACAGGAGGTCAAGGAGTCAGTCCAGGAGCCATGATCGGAGGCACAAGGGGCGCCATGACTCAAGGCGACATGGACGAGAGTCCCCTTCCACACAGAGCACTTCCACCTGCGCCAGATCTCGTTCCAGTTCCAGACGTAGGGAGAGAGAGCTGACCAGAGGAAGCAGGTTATAGCTGGCAGGGAAGGCTTTCCCCGAGCAGGGGCGAGAGGTGGAAACGGGAGTCCAGCAGGCAGGTGGTAAGTTATCTTGTGCTGATGCATGGGGGGCTATGGGGGATGCAGGGGAACAAGACAGCCTGGCAAAGGCCATAAGATCTTTACTTGGCAGGCTCGAGGCCATGCCTCGAAGCTCTCCAGGAAACACCTCCACAGGGGGAGGGAAAGAATCCCAGCCCGCTGCCGCGGGTAGCAGGAACGAGGCCCTAAAAGACACTTATTTTTGCGAGGTGAGCCCACTGGGGGTTCACATCTCAGATGAGATTAAGGAAAAGATCTGGATGAACTATTATATAGAGATCTGGTCCTTAGCCAATCCTGAGATGGTGACAGTTGACATGGAAAAAGAGAAAAAAACAAAAGTGGCCAAGACCTTCGGCAATTGGATGCAGGCATTTTGCATATTGGCAGGAGTAATACGGCAAAAATTCCCCCAAAAATGCTCCAAACTATTCGTATATCTAGACCTGATTTTTGGAGCATATAAAGTGTATGGAGGTACCACTTGGTTGCACTATGATAAGGAGTTTAGGCGCCAATTGGCGGTGCATCCAGAAGTAGGGTGGAACACAAAGGCCACTGACTCATAGTTGAGAATCATGATGTCGCAAAGGGCGTCAGGTTCAGGTCAGGGTACCTTAGGGAAACCCTCTCTCATCAGGTTTCGGATATACCTCATTGGCCAAAAAGGCCGGACCTTGCTGGCTCTTTAATGAAGGCCAGTGTAAATGTGGTGAAGAATGCCGCTTTCGGCACAAATGCTCCTTTTGCAGGGGGTCAGGACATTCGGAAGCAAAGTGCTTCAAGAGGGGTAAGGTCGCTTCCAAAAAGCCTGGCTCTAGGAGGCTCTAGGACCCCAGTGGGCATAGCCGCGATGGGGCCTTGGCTCGATAAATACCCTAGGAGCACAAGGTTTATGTATGTTTTTTTTCATCCCCTTTCAATTTTCCCCCTCCCCAGTTTTTTTAAAAAAAATCTAAAATCAGTTTGGGAAGCACCACAAAGAGCTAGGGAAAAACTTCAGGCTGAGGTGCGCCTAGGCCGCATAGCAGGCCCCTTTATCGACCCTCCTTTTCCTAATATTCGTGTGTTCCCTTTAGGACCAGTCCCAAAGAAGGAGGCGGGAAAATTTAGGCTAATACACCACTTGTCTCATCCAAAAGGGGGGTCCATCAATGACGAAGAGGAAGCATCAGTATCCTATGTCTCTTTCGATAGAGCACTAATGGTCCGGGAAGCAGGGGGCACTGATGGCAAAATCATGGCTCAAGATTTGTCCTTCACTAACTGGATGACTTTCTCTTCGTTGGCCCACAGAGGTCAAACCATTTCTCTTTCTTGATGCAGTCATTCAGGTTTTTGATGGCCAAGTTTGGAGTCCCACTTTCATCAGAAAAAACAGTTGAGCCTGTGACCACACTTTCATTTTTGGGAATAGAGATTGACTCACAAAAAATGGAATGTAGGCTACCAGAAAACAAGCTGGTCAACTTACTGAAAGGAGTTAGGATATGTTTAATAGCCAACAAGGTCACTCTACAATCGTTGTTGGGTTCCCTGAATTTTGCGTGCAGAATCCTTCCTAAGAGTAGGGTTTTCTGTAGGCGACTATCATTAGCCACATGCGGGGTTAAAGCCCCACATCATCATAATCGGGTGTCCAGGGAACTCAAGGAGGATTTGAAGGTCTGGGAGTCATTTCTAGGGTCCTATAACGGTAGATCACTAATACAGAGTGAGGAGCAATCTAGCGAGGAACTGCATCTGTTTACAGATGCAGCGGGTTCCCTGGGTTTCGGGACCATCTTCGGTCGGGCCTAGAGCGTAGGGCGATGGCCCGATTGTAGGGTTGCTTCTGGCCTGTGTAGAAATCTGACATTGTAGGAACTGTTCCCCATAGTGGTAGCGGTGGAATTATGGGGAAATAAGATGGCTAATAAATCCATTTCTGGACAGACAATGCAGTGTGGTCTTTGCGATTAACAAACAGTCTTGTTTGTCCCATCCAGTCCTTTTGCTGCTGAGGCATTTAGTGCTGCGGTGCTTGCAACTCAACATCTGGTTTAGGGCCAAGCATATTCCGGGCATTGATAATACGATCGCTGATGCTCTCTCTCTTTTTCAGTGGGAAGATTTCGGTTGGCAACGGAGGCGGAGGAGGAGGGGACACAATGCTCAGCTTTCTTATGTGAGATAGTGGTCAGCAGTCGGTGGCTTCATCATATTGGCACAATCATGGTAAGGCGTGGAAGGAGTGGGTAAATATGTCCGGAAGCAGAGATTTCCGGAGGGTGCAGAGTGTCAGAAAACAAGTAACCTTAAAATATCTAGTGAGTCTGAGGGAGTCTCAATGCTCCGGGGTGGCAGCGCAGAGACGGCTTCAAGGAATTTCCTCTTTCTTTTGCCTGTGGGGTTGGCCGGATATAATCAAGGAGTTTTTAATCCAGTCAATTCTAAGGGGATGGAAGAAGGAATACATCGCAATAGAGGCTAGACGACCCATTTCATTTCGAGTTCTTGTTAGACTGATTGAGAGCCTCTTACTTCTACGGCTGGCTTTTCGTTAGCCTTTTTCGGGGCCATGCGGGTGGGAGAGTTGGTTTTCCCCAGTACCAAAAAGGTGGGTGGTCTCCTGTCGGAGGATGTGCATGTCATGAAAAACAAGGTCAGGGTTTGCATTAAGAGGTCTAAGACGGACGTCTTTGGTGATGGAGCATGGTTTACGATTCTGCCCATCAACGGGGAGTTTTGCCCGGTATCTGTAATAAGGGATTATGCCTTGAGACGTACATCTTCCCCCTCTTTCTTAGTACATGAAAACAGGACTCCTCTCATGCGTTATCAGTTTGAGTCTGTTCTGAAAGTATCCTTGCAGTGAATAGGACTTAATCCGAAGGAGTTTGGAATGCACTCCTTCAGAATTTGGGCAGCCACGGAGGCTTATAATCTTGGCTTCTTGGAACAGGCGGTTAAACGCTTGGGAAGGTGTCTAACTGTGCAGCTCATTATATATGTCCTGAACTGTCTGTTGATTAAAGTTTTTGTTGCAGATGGAAAATGAGTGGACGTTTGGCTAATCGGTCACTCTTACCTGTTCTGGGCAGCAAGAAAGGCGGTGGTGTGTCCTGGCATTGGTGATTAATGCTGCGGGGAATGATCTTTTGACCTGATGACCCTGATGAAAGCTGACCTTTCAAGGTGTGGTAATAATATGGTCTGAAATTGTTCCCCGGGTAGTTTGTCAGGGAGCTAGGGACCCAGCAGCCATTGAAAGGGCAAGGAGGGTAGTCAACACGCAAATCTCTAGATTTGTGCGCTCCTTGGGTGGAGTGGTGGTTAGGCACAGGCATTTGAAGGGTGACAATAGGTCACTGATGAGGCCAGATGGTATCCATCTGAATGACATTGGCCTGGATATATTCCTGTCAGGCCTGCAAGACGGCATAGATCAAGCCCTATTTGTTTTGAGTGGTGGTCGGAGCTCATTGTAGGGATACATGGGCTCCTTGGTGGCGGGTACACCCTTGCTGGATATGTTTATGGAGCCGTTATATGCCCTCTGGCAAGACAGAGTAGTGATCTATGGCTAGGTTGGTTAACAAGTATGGTTATGGTGCGCAAGGGTGTACAGTGGTGTAAATACGCAAATTATAAAAGGGCATATCTTATTTAAATTTATTAATAAAGCTGTGGCCTATTTGTTACCCAAAATTAAGGTTGACTGGGGTCTTAATTACAACAAAAATGTAACTACTGGGGTGATCTTGAAAGGTAATGGTTAGGTGGTAAGGCTGACTGGGTCTCATTAGCTGGTTTTCCCCATCATGGTCTTTTCTCTCTGATTGGATGGGGTGTAGCTAAGGGGTGCATTAAGAAACAAAAGCATTTAGAACAAAAAAGGGTTTAAGAACAAGATTGCTTATTCTCTTTTTATGTGTGTATTGCTGTTTCTCTCGCGTTTATTGCTGTTTCTTTCGCGTCTATTGCTGTTTCTCTCGCGTCTATTGCTATTTAGTATGGACAGTTTTGTTGGGGCCATGCAATGTGCATCCTGCTGAATGTATGGGACTTCGGAGCAGCCGCCCTAAGGGACCTATGCATGTGTCAGATGTGAGTGGGTTGCCCATTTGGAATCTGAGGTCCGCATCTAAAGAGGAAAGTTGCAGCATTGCAGGGCTTGACAAATCTTGGGGAATTGCAGGTACTGGCAGGGGTCAGTAAACTGGAGGGTGGAAATAGGGCAGATAAGGTAGTAAAGGAAGATAGATTTGTAAGGGTCACCAGGGGAAGTAGGGGATGGAAGGGTAGGGTTGCTTCTTCCCAGTTGGTCCATCCCAATAGATTTGCCATGTTAGGTAAAAATGTGGAGTACAATGGCTCAGAAGTAGCATGTATGGAGCAGGTGGTTCCTTTGAGCACCCAGGGGACGGCCATCTCCAATACAAGGGAGGGAGAATTGGGGGCTAGGAATGATAAGCAGGTGGTAGTGGTAGGGAACTTCATTATTAGAAGGGTAGATAGGGTAATCTGTCGCCAAGACCCTACATGTCAAACAGTGTGTTGTCTGCCTGGTGCTAGGGTTCGACATGTGGTGGATCGTGTAGACAGATTATTGGGTGGGGCTGGGAGTGACTCGGCGTTCTTGGTTCACATTGGTGCCAATGACAAAGTTAGAGGTGGAGGTGAGGTCCTTAAAAATTATTTCCGAGAATTAGGGGTCAAGTTAAAAGCAAGGACCTGCTAGGGAGGCAAGAGGAGCTCAGGAGTATAAATGCGTGGCTAAGAAGGTGGTGTAAGGATATGCGGTTTGGGTTTTTAGAGAACTGGGCTGACTTTTCTGTTGGCTACTGGCTCTTTAGTAGAGGCATATTGCACCTCAATGATGATGGTGCAGCTGTTTTGGGGGAGAAGATGGCTAGGGGGTTGGAGGAGATTTTAGACTAGGTATGGGGGGGAGGGTACGTTGAATTACACAGAGGTAGATAGAGAAGTTAGGTATCAGGGGGCTAATAACACAACGGAGGGAGGAGAAGGGCGAGGGGACATAGAGGATAAGGAGGTGACCAAGCATGGAAGTAAAATAAGTGTGTAGTATAGAGCAAGCAAAAACTCAGACAACCCCACAGGTATTGCTATAAAAAAAGTGCATTTATTGTGCACACAACATGTTTCGGACAGTCTAGGTCCTTTCCCAAGTACACTTGAGAAAGGACCTAGACTGTGCGAAACATGTCGTGGTGTGCACAATAAATGCACAGTTGTTTATAGCAATACCTGTGGGTTTGTCTGAGTTTTTGCTTGCTCTATACTACACACTTTTATTTTGAATTTATGTCCAGGAACAGACATCTGGGCAACCAAAATCTATAGGAGATGTGGTGAGCTGAATTGCATTCAAGAATGGAAGTAAATCAATTGATAATCTAAAATGTATGTTGGAAAAACCGGGGAACTAGAACTAATAGCTTCAAAGGAAAGGTATGATGTAATTGGTATAGCAGAAACATGGCTAAATGATTCACACGACTGGACAGTAAATATTGAAGGATACTCCTTATTTAGACATGACAGAATTAATAAGAAAGGAGGAGGAGTATGTATGCATGTTAAACAAGAATTGAAGACAAATCTAAAAGATGGAATAGATGGGGACATGAACAATATGGCAGAAACAATATGGGTAGAGCTGTGTACAGGAAGCAAGAAGGTAGGTAAATTAATTGTTGGGGTATGTTATAAGCCGTCAAATGCCGGGGAGGAGGTGGAAATGAATCTCCATATGCAGATGGTGAGGGCTGCTGGTATGGGGCATGTTCTGGTTATGGGGGATTTTAACTACATGGACATAGATTGGAGTAAGGGAACAGCCAGATCCTCAAAAGGTATAAAGTTCTTAAATCTCCTAGCATTTTCTTTAACAGATGGTAGAAGTTCCTACTAGACAGAATGTGTTTTTGGATCTAGTGATATCTAGTGATAACCCTGAGCTCATTTTGGAGATGAAGGTAATGGTAAGCTTAGGGAACAGTGACCATGGTATAGCATCATTTAATATAGGTTGCAAAAAACTAAAGTGCACTGGTTTAACAAAAACTTTTAACTAAGAAAGCTAATTTTGTGCTGTTAAAGGAATCACTCCTGCTCATAGACTGGGGGGAATTGTTTCTAGGTAAAGATATTGAGCAGATGTGGTCCACTTTTGAAGGGATATTAAACTATTACATTTCTAAATTTGTACCTTTAGGGAACAAGTGTAAAAAAATTAGATCCAGACCTGCATGGCTTAATGCTCAGGTAAAAAGGGAAATGGAAATTCAATTTTTGAAATCAGAGGGAACAGAACAGGCTTACAGGGAGTACAAAAGCTGTAATAAAGAGTGCAAGAAAGCAATAAAATTAGCTAAAATAGAAAATGAAATACAGATTGCCGAACAAAGCAAGTCCAACCCCAAAATGTTTTTTGAGTATATCAATGGTAAAAATATATGGACTGAGAATGTGGGACCATTGAATAATGGGGCTGAGATGGTTATAGAGGAAGCCAAAAAGACTAATCTGCGAAACCATTTTTTACATCGGTTTTCACTATAGAGAATCCTTGTCCTTACAGCAGGGATTGTGATAATGTGCAGGGTAGAAATGAGGAGTATTCACATTGGCTAACAGAAGATATGGTACAGGAACAATTAGACAAAATTAATATCAATAAAGCCCCAGGACCAGATGGATTGCATCCTCGGATTTTCAAAGAGCTTAGTTCAGTTCTATCTAGACAACTGTTTCTCATCTTTTCAGATTCACTTTGGTCTGGGGATGTGCCGCTGGATTGGAAAAAAGCCAATGTAATACCAATATTCAAAAAAGGTAGTCGTTCACAGCCTGGTAACTATAGACCTGTAAGCCTAACATCAGCCGTAGGGAAGGTGATGGAAACTTTGTTACGGGATCATATCCTTGACTGTCTCCAGAGCTCATCTTAAGTTATTGGGAGTAGTCAGCATGGATTTATGAGAAATAGATCATGCCAGACAAATTTAATTGTTTTTTGTGAAGAAGCGAGTAAGAATTTGGATTCAGGCACAGCAGTGGATGTGGCATACTTGGATTTTGCGAAAGCTTTTTATACTGTACCACATAGGGGACTAATGTATAAACTGAGGACTGTTGACCTTGAAGAAACATTTGGGCATGGATAGAGAATTGGTTTTTGGATCGCAAACAGAGAGTGTTGGTAAATGGAGCTTCTGTACATCTATGAGGGCTAAAGTTCTAAGCGGATTGCCTCAGGGCCTCTTCTGTTTAATCTGTTTATAAATGACTTAGAATAGGGCATTGAGAGCAAGGTCTCTGTGTTTGCTGATGACACTAAACTATGCAGAGCTTTGGAAACTTCCAATGATGTGCAAGTGCTGCAAGCAGACCTAGATAGATTATCAAAATGGGCAGCAGAATGGCAGATGAGATTCAATGTTGATAAATGTAAGGTGATGCATTTGGGATTTAATAATCCCTGAGCCACCTACACCATAAATAGCTGTGTTAAGTGCATCTGTGCACAGTGAGAATGGTGAAACTGTGGAACTGTCTTCCAGCAGAAGTGGTAATGGCAAGTTCATTGAATAGCTTGAAAAATGGCCTAAAAAATTGAGAATTACTGGTATTAATACATATACTGTAGATCTGGTTGATCCAGGGATACTTTCCAATTGCCGTTTTGAGTCATGAAGGACTTTACCCCCCCCCCCCCTTTTTTTAGCTGTTTTTTTTTTTCCTACTCTTGATCAACTGTTAGGAAGTTTAAGGAACTTACCTGCAGCTCCGCTCCAGCGGGGCACTTCTGGGTAGGCAGCATCATCAACGTGATGACGTCACACTGCCGACGTGCCTCCCATCGCGAAGATTCAAAAGCCGCCCGATTTTAGCTTCTGTTCCCCTGGCTACGTTACTTACCTTACTTGTGATAAAAACAGTTTCTTTATTTGTAACAAACATCATTAAAAGCAGAAACTTTTAAGTTACATAGCTCTCATCGGCTACACTTACACACAGCAGGGCATGACGTTTCAGGTCATATGACCCTTTCTCAAAAGCAACATGGTTACTGATCATTACCTATTTATACATTTTGTACATACTGCCATCTACTGGACACTATTAAAAACCACAGGTTAAAACCGTTAACCGCTTAAAGGTGTACTCAGCATAAATTCCTAACATCGTATTGAAGGTTGAGACCTTTCGGAATCCTGTACTCCTGTAGAGTACCATTGGTTTGGTTACCAGGAATGTACACAGTCTCCTGTACTGTATCATTGGTCTGGTTACCAGGAATGTACACAATCTCCTGTACTGTACCATAGGTCTGGTTACCAGGAATGTACACAGTCTCTTGTACTGTATCATTGGTCTGGTTACCAGGAATGTACACAGTCTCCTGTACTGTATCATTGGTCTGGTTACCAGGAATGTACACAGTCTCCTGTACTGTATCATTGGTCTGGTTACCAGGAATGTAAACAGTCTCCTGTACTGTGCCATAGGTCTGGTTACCAGGAATGTACACAGTCTCTTGTTACTGTACCATAGGTCTTGTTACCAGGAATGTACATAGTCTCCTGTACTGTATCTTGGTCTGGTTACCAGGAATGTACACAGTCTCTGTACTGTGCCATAGGTCTGGTTACCAGGAATGTACACAGTCCTCTTGTACTGTACCATAGGTCTTGTTACCAGGAATGTACATAGTCTCCTGTACTGTATCATTGGTCTGGTTACCAGGAATGTACACAATCTCCTGTACTGTGCCATAGGTCTGGTTACCAGGAATGTAAACAGTCTCTTGTACTGTACCATTGGTCTGGTTACCAGGAATGTACACAGTCTCTTGTACTGTACCATAGGTCTAGTTACCAGGAATGTACACAGTCTCCTGTACTGTATCATTGGTCTGGTTACCAGGATGTACACATTCTCCTGTACTGTATCATTGGTCTGGTTACTAGGAGGTACACAGTCTCTTGTACTGTACCATAGGTCAGTTACCAGGAATGTACATAGTCTCCGTACTGTACATTGGTCTGGTTACCAGGATGTACACAGTCTCCTGTACTGTATCATTGGTCTGGTTACCAGGAATGTACACATCTCCTGTACTGTGCCATAGGTCTGGTTACCAGGAATGTACACAGTCTCTTGTACTGTACCATAGGTCTGGTTACCAGGAATGTACACAGTCTCCTGTACTGTATCATTGGTCTGGTTACCAGGAATGTACACAGTCTCCTGTACTGTATCATTGGTCTGGTTACCAGGAATGTACACAGTCTCCTGTACTGTATCATTGGTCTAGTTACCAGGAATGTACACAATCTCCTGTACTGTACCATAGGTCTAGTTACCAGGAATGTACACAGTCTCCTGTACTGTATTATTGGTCTGGTTACCAGGAATGTACACAGTCTCCTGTACTGTACCATAGGTCTAGTTACCAGGAATGTACACAGTCTCCTGTATTGTATCATTGGTCTGGTTACCAGGAATGTACACAGTCTCCTGTACTGTACCATTGGTCTGGTTACCAGGAATGTACACAATCTCCTGTACTGTAGAAATGGACACAATCCCCTGTACTGTACCATTGGTCTGGTTACCAGGAATGTACACAATCTTCTGTACTGTATCATTGGTCTGGTTACCAGGAATGTACACAATCTCCTGTACTGTACCATAGGTCTGGTTACCAGGAATGTACACAGTCTCCTGTACTGTATCATTGGTCTGGTTACCAGGAATGTACACAGTCTCCTGTACTGTATCATGGGTCTAGTTACCAGGAATGTACAACAATCTCCCGTAGAGTACCATTGGTTTGGTTACCAGGAATGTACACAGTCTCCTGTACTGTATCATTGGTCTGGTTACCAGGAATGTACACAATCTCCTGTACTGTATCATTCGTCTAGTTACCAGGAAGGTACACAGTCTCCTGTACTGTATCATTGGTCTGGTTACCAGGAATGTACACAATCTCCTGTACTGTACCATTGGTCTGGTTACCAGGAATGTACACAATCTCCTGTACTGTATCATTGGTCTGGTTGCCAGGAATGTACACAATCTCCTGTACTGTATCATTGGTCTAGTTACCAGGAATGTACACAATCTCCTGTACTGTACCATTGGTCTGGTTACCAGGAATGTACACAGTCTCCTGTACTGTATCATTGGTCTGGTTACCAGGAATGTACACAATCTCCTTTCTGTACCATTGGTCTGGTTACCAGAATGTACACAGTCTCCTGTACTGTATCATTGGTCTAGTTACCAGGAATGTACACAATCTCCTGTACTGTATCATTGGTCTAGTTACCAGGAATGTACACAATCTCCTGTACTGTATCATTGGTCTGGTTACCAGGAATGTACACAATCTCCTGTACTGTATCATTGGTCTGGTTACCAGGAATGTACACAATCTCCTGTACTGTATCATTGGTCTGGTTACCAGGAATGTACACAATCTCCTGTACTGTATCATTGGTCTGGTTACCAGGAATGTACACAGTCTCCTGTACTGTACCATTGGTCTGGTTACCAGGAATGTACACAATCTCCTGTGCTGTATCATTGGTCTAGTTACCAGGAATGTACACAGTCTCCTGTGCTGTATCATTGGTCTAGTTACCAGGAATGTACACAGTCTCCTGTACTGTACCATTGGTCTGGTTACCAGGAATGTACACAATCTCCTGTACTGTATCATTGGTCTGGTTACCAGGAATGTACACAATCTCCTGTACTGTATCATTGGTCTGGTTACCAGAATGTACACAATCTCCTGTACTGTATCATTGGTCTAGTTACCAGGAATGTACACAATCTCCTGTACTGTATCATTGTCTGGTTTACCAGAATGTACACAATCTCCTGTACTGTATCATTGGTCTGGTTACCAGGAATGTACACAGTCTCCTGTACTGTATCATTGGTCTAGTTACCAGGAATGTACACAGTCTCCTGTACTGTACCATTGGTCTGGTTACCAGGAATGTACACAGTCTCCTGTATCGTATCATTGGTCTGGTTACCAGGAATGTACACAGTCTCCTGTACTGTAACAGGAATGTACACAGTCTCCTGTACTGTATCATTGGTCTGGTTACCAGGAATGTACACAGTCTCCTGTACTGTATCATTGGTCTGGTTACCAGGAATGTACACAGTCTCCTGTACTGTGCCATAGGTCTGGTTACCAGGAATGTACACAGTCTCTTGTACTGTACCATAGGTCTGGTTACCAGGAATGTACATAGTCTCCTGTACTGTATCATTGGTCTGGTTACCAGGAATGTACACAGTCTCCTGTACTGTATCATTGGTCTGGTTACCAGGAATGTACACAGTCTCTTGTACTGTACCATAGGTCTAGTTACCAGGAATGTACACAGTCTCCTGTACTGTATCATTGGTCTGGTTACCAGGAATGTACACAGTCTCCTGTACTGTGGATAGGTCGGTTACCAGGAATGTACACAGTCTCCTGTACTGTATCATGGTCTGGTTACCAGGATGTACACATCTCTGTTTGTACTGTACCATATGCTACTGTTACACAGGAATGTAACACAGTCTCTTGTACTGTATCATTGGTCTGGTTACCAGGAATGTACACAGTCTCTGTACTGTATCATTGGTCTGGTTACCAGGAATGTACACAGTCTCTTGTACTGTACCATGGTCTGTTACCAGGAATGTACAAGTCTCCTGTACTGTACATTGGTCTGGTTACCAGGATAGTACACAGTCTCCTGTACTGTTCATTGGTCTTGGTTACCAGGAATGTACACAATCTCCTTGTACTGCCATATGGTCTGGTTACCAGGAATGTACACAGTCCTCTTGTACTGTACCATAGGTCTGGTTACCAGGAATGTACACAGTCTCCTGTACTGTATCATTGGTCTGGTTACCAAGGAATTACACAGTCTCCTGTACTGTATCATTGTCTGGTTACCAGGAATGTACACAGTCTCCTGTACTGTATCATTGGTCTGGTACCAGGAATGTACACAGTCTCCTGTACTGTACCATAGGTCTAGTTACCAGGAATGTACACAGTCTCCTGTACTGTTATTTGGTCTGGTTACCAGAATGTACACAGTCTCCTGTACTGTACATAGGTCTGGTTACCAGGAATGTACACAGTCTCCTGTACTGTATCCTTGGTCTGGTTACCAGGAATGTACACAGTCTTCCTGTACTGTACCATTCTGTCTGGTTACCAGAATGTACACAATCTCCTGTACTGTATGAATGGACACAATCCCTGCCCCTGTACTGTACCATTGGTCTGGTTACCAGGAATGTAACACACTTCCTGTACTGTATCATTGGTCTGGTTACCAGGATGTACACATCTCCTGTACTGTACCATAGGTCTGGTTACCGGAATGTACACAGTCTCCTGTACGTATCATTGGTCTGGTTACCAGGAATGTACACAGTCTCCTGTACTGTATCCATGGGTCTAGTTACCAGGAATGTACACAATCCCCGTAGTAGTACATTGGTTTGGTTACCAGGAATGTACACAGTCTCCTGTACTGTATCATGGTCTGGTTACCAGGAATGTACACAATCTCCTGTACTGTATCATTCGTTCTAGTTTACGCAGGAGGTACCACAGTCTCCTGTACTGTATCATTGGTCTGGTTACCAGGAATTACACAATCTCCCTGTCTGTACCATTGGTCTGGTTCCAGGAATGTACACATCTCCTGTACTGTATCATGGTGTCTGGTTGCCAGGAAGGTTACACAATCTCCTGTACTGTATCATTGGTCTAGTTACCAGGAATGTACACAATCTCCTGTACTGTACCATTGGTCTGGTTACCAGGAATGTACACAGTCTCCTGTACTGTATCATTGGTCTGGTTACCAGGAATGTACACAATCTCCTGTACTGTACCATTGGTCTGGTTACCAGGAATGTACACAATCTCCTGTACTGTATCATTGGTCTAGTTACCAGGAATGTACACATCTCCTGTACTGTATCATTGGTGCAGTTACCAGGAATGTACACAATCTCCTGTACTGTATCATTGGTCTGGTTACCAGGAATGTACACAATCTCCTGTACTGTATCATTGGTCTGGTTACCAGAATGTACACAAGTCTCCTGTACTGTATCATTGGTCTGGTTACCAGATGTACACATCTCCTGTACTGTATCATTGGTCGTTACCAGGAATGTACACAGTCTCCTGTACTGTACCATTGGTCTGGTTACCAGGAATGTACACAATCTCCTGTGCTGTATCATTGGTCTAGTTACCAGGAATGTACACAGTCTCTGTGCTGTATCATTGGTCTAGTTACCAGGAATTGTACACATCTCTCCTGTACTGTACCATTGGTCTGGTTACCAGGATGTACACAATCTCCTTACTGTATCATTGGTCTGGTTACCGGAATGTACACAATCTCCTGTACTGTATCATTGGTCTGGTTACCGAATGTACACACCCGTACTGATCATTGGTCTGTTACCAGAATGTACACAATCTCCTGTATGTATCATTGGTCTGGTTACCAGGATGTACACAATCTCCTGTACTGTATCATTGGTCTGGGTTACCAGGAATGTCACAGTCTCCTGTACTGTATCATTGGTCTAGTTACCAGGAATGTACACAGTCTCCTGTACTGTACCATTGGTCTGGTTACCAGAATGTACACAATCTCCTGTACTGTATCATGGTCTGGTTACCAGGAATGTACACAGTCTCCTGTACTGTATCATTGGTCTAGTTACCAGGAATGTACACAGTCTCCTGTTACTGTACCATTGTGGTCTGGTTACCAGGAATGTACACATCTCCTGTACTGTATCATTGGTTGTCTGTTACCAGGAATGTACACAGTCTCCTGTACTGTATCATTGGTCTGGTTACCAGGAATGTACACAGTCTCTTGTACTGTATCATTGGTCTGGTTACCAGGAATGTACACAATCTCCTGTGCTGTATCATTGGTCTAGTTACCAGGAATGTACACAGTCTCCTGTACTGTACCATTGGTCTGGTTACCAGGAATGTACACAGTCTCCTGTACTGTAGGTCTGGTTACCAGGAATGTACACAATCTCCTGTACTGTATTATTGGTCTGGTTACCAGGAATGGACATAGTCTCCTGTACTGTACCATAGGTCTGGTTACCAGGAATGTACACAATCTCCTGTACGGTACCATAGGTCTAGTTACCAGGAATGTACACAATCTCCTGTACTGTATCATTGGTCTAGTTACCAGGAATGTACACAATCTCCTGTACTGTATCATTGGTCTGGTTACCAGGAATGTACACAGTCTCCTGTACTGTATCATTGGTCTGGTTACCAGGAATGTACACAATCTCCTGTACTGTATCATTGGTCTGGTTACCCGGAATGTACACAGTCTCCGGTACTGTAACCATAAGGTCTGGGTTACCAGGAATGTACACATCTCCTGTACTGTACCATGGTCTGTTACCAGGAATGTACACAATCTCCTGTACTGTATCATTGGTCTAGTTACCAGGAATGTCACATCTCCTGTCTGTTCATTGGTCTGGTTCCAGGAATGTACACAGTCCCTGTACTGTCTAGGTCTGGTTACAGGAATTTACACTCTCCTGTACTGTATTTTAGTCTGGTTACCAGGAATGTACCAATCTCCTGTACTGTATCATTGGTCTAGTTACCAGGAATGTACACAATCTCCTGTACTGTATCATTGGTCTAGTTACCAGGAATGTACACAATCTCCTGTACTGTATCATTGGTCTGGTTACCAGGAATGTACACAGTCTCCTGTACTGTATCATTGGTCTGGTTACCAGGATGTACACAGTCTCCTGTACTGTATCATTGGTCTGGTTTACCAGGAATGTACACAGTCTCCGTACTGTATCATTGGTCTGGTCCCAGAATGTACACAATCTCCTGTACTCGTATCATTGGTCGGTTTCCAGGAATGTACACAATCTTCCTGTACTGTCCATTGGTCTGGTTACCAGGAATGTACACAATCTCCTGTACTGTGCCATAGGTCTGGTTACCAGGAATGTACAGTCTTTTGTACTGTACCATAGGTTTAGTTACCAGGAATGTACACAGTCTCCTGTACTGTACCATTGGTCTGGTTACCAGGAATGTACATAGTCTCCTGTACTGTACCATTGGTCTGGTTACCAAGAATGTAAAACAATCTCCTGTACTGTATCATTGGTCTGGTTACCAGGAATGTACCATCTCCCTTACTGTATCATTGGTCTAGTTACCAGGATGTACACAATCTCCTGTACTGTACCATTGGTCTAGGTTACCGAATGTACACAATCTCCTGTACTGTATCATTGGTCTAGTTACCAGGAATGTTACACAAGTCCTGTACTGTATCATTGGTCTAGTTACCAGGAATGTACACAGTCTCCGGTACTGTAATCATGTTTGGTTACCAGGATGTACACAGTCCTCCGTTCTGTATCATTGGTCTGGTTACCAGGAATGTACACAGTCTCCTGTACTGTATCATTGGTCTGGTTACCAGGATGTACACAGTCTCCGGTACGTACCATTGGTCTGGTTCCAGAATGTAACAGTACTCCTGTACTGTCCTTTGGTCTGGTTACCAGGAATGTAACACAGTCTCCTGTCTGTATCATTGGTCTGGTTACCAGGAAGGTATACATCTTTCTGTACTGTATCATTGGTCTGGTTACCAGGAATGTACCACAATCTCCTGTACTTATCATTGGTCTAGTTACCAGGAATGTACACATCTCCTGTACTGTATCATTGGTCTGGTTACCAGGAAGTACACAGTCTCCTGTACTGTATCATTTGTCTGGTTACCAGGAATGTACCAGTCTCCTGTATTGTATCCATTGGTCGGTTACCAGGAATGTACACAATCTCCTTCTGTACGATATGGTCTGTTACCAGAATGTACACAGTCTCCTGTACTGTATCATTGGTCTGGTTACCAGGAATGTACACACATCTCCTGTACTGTACTCATTGGTCTGGTTACCAGGAATGTACAAAATCTCCTGTACGTGTATCATTGGTCTGGTTCCAGGAATGTACACAATCTCCTGTGTTATCATTGGTCTAGTCTCCAGATGTACACATCTCTCCGTATGTAGGCCATAGTGTCCTGGTTATCAGGAATGTACACAATCCCTGTCTGATCATTGGTTAGTTACCATGATGTACCATCTCCTGTACTGTATCATTGGTCTGGTTACCAGGAATGTACACAATCTCCTGTACTGTACCATTGGTCTGGTTAACACAGGAATGTACACAATCTCCT
Organism: Hymenochirus boettgeri; assembly: GCA_019447015.1. Taxonomy (NCBI): domain Eukaryota; kingdom Metazoa; phylum Chordata; class Amphibia; order Anura; family Pipidae; genus Hymenochirus; species Hymenochirus boettgeri. The sequence goes on along the minus strand of JAACNH010000876.1, from coordinate 67,414 downwards.
GTACTGTATCATTGGTCTGGTTACCAGGAATGTATACAAGTCTCCTGTGCTGTATCATTGGTCTAGTTTACCAGGAATGTACACAATCTCCTGTGCTGTATCATTGGTCTAGTTACCAGGAAATGTACACAATCTCCTGTACATGTAATCATTGGTCTGGTTACCAGGAATGTACACAGTCTCCTGTACTTACGTCATAGGTCTGGTTATCAGGATGTACAACAAGTCTCCTGTACTGTATCAGGTCTGGTTACCAGGAATGTACACAGTCTCCTGCTGTACCATTGGTCTGGTTACCAGGAATGTACACAGTCTCCTGTACTGTATCATTGGTCTGGTTACCAGGAATGTACACAGTCTCCTGCACTGTCATATTGGTCTGGTTACCAGGAATGTACACAGTCTCCTGTACTGTTATCATTGGTCTAGTTACCAGGAATGTACACAATCTCCTGTACTGTATCATTGGTCTGGTTACCAGGATGTACACAGTCTCTGTATGTACCATAGGTCTGGTTACCATGGAATGTACACATCTCCTGTACTGTACCTCATTGGTCTGTTTACCAGGAATGTACACAGTCTCCTGTACTGTACCATAGGTCTGGTTACCAGGAATGTACCACAATCTCCTGTACTGTATCATTGGTCTGGTTACCAGAATGTACACAATCTCCTGTACTGTATCATTGGTCTGGTTACCAGGAATGTACACAATCTCCTGTACTGTTCATTGGTCTGGTTACCGGAATGTACCAATCTCCTGTACGTAGTACCATTTTGGTCTGGTTACCAGGAATGTACCAGTCTCCTGTACTGTCCATAGGTCTGGTTACCAGGAATGTACACAATCTCCTGTACTGTACCATTGGTCTGGTTACCAGGAATGTCCAACCAGTCTCCTGTACTGTACCATTGGTCTGGTTACCAGAATGTACCCAGTCTCCTGTACTGTATCCATGTCTGGTTACCAGGAATGTACAACTCTCCTGTACTGTATCATTGGTCTAGTTACCAGGAATGTACACAATCTCCTGTACTGATCATGGTCTTGGTCTGGTTACAGGAATTTACACAATCTCCTGTACTGTATCATAGGTCTGGTTACCAGGAATGTACCAATCTCCTGTACTGTATCATTGGTCTGGTTACCAAATGTACACAATCTCTCCTGTACTGTACCATAGTCTGTTACCAGGAAGTGTACACAATCTCCTGTACTGTATCATTGGTCTGGTTACCAGGAATGTACACAATCTCCTGTACTGTACCATAGGTTCTGGTTACCAGGAGTATGTACACAATCTCCTGTACTGTATCATTGGTCTGGTTACCAGGAGTGTACACAACTCCTGTACTTTACCATAGGTCTGGTTACAGAATGTACACAGTCCTCCGTACTGTATCATTGGTCTGGTATCCAGGAATGTACACAGTCTCCTTGGCTGTACCATTGGTCGGTTACCAGGAATGTACACAGTTTCTCCTGTACTGTATCATTTGGTCTAGTTACGGGCAGGAATGTACACAATCTCCTGTACTGTACCATGGGTCTGGTTTACCAGGAATGTACACAATCTCCTGTACTGTATCATTGGTCTGGTTACCAGGAATGTACACAATCTCCTGTACTGTACGCATAGGTCTGGTTACCAGGATGTCCCAATCTCCTGTACTGTCAATTGGTCTAGTTACCAGGAATAGTAACACAATCTCTTGTACTGTATCATTGGTCTGGTTACCATGAATGTACACAGTCTCTTGTACTGTACCATTGGTCTGGTTACCAGGAATGTACACAGTCTCCTGTACTGTACCATTGGTCTGGTTACCAGAGATGTACACTCTCCTGTCTGTACCATAGTCTGGTTACCAGGATGTACACACTCTGACTGTACCATTTGTCTTGTTACGCAGGATGTACACAATCTCCTGTACTGTATCATTGCTCTGGTTACCAGGAATGTACACAATCTCCTGTACTGTATCATTGGTCTGGTTACCAGGAATGTACACAGTCTCCTGTACTGTATCATTGGTCCTGGTTTACCAGAAATGTACACAGTCTCCTGTACTGTATCATTGGTCCTGGTACCAGAGAATGTCCACAGTCTCCTGTACTGTACCATAGGTCTGGTTACCAGGATGTACACGTCTCTTGTACTGTACCATAGTCTGTTACCAGGAATGTACACAGTCTTTTGTACTGTACCATAGGTCTGTTACCAGGAATGTACCAGTCTCCTGTACTGTACCATGGTCTGGTTACCAGGAATGACACAGTCTCCTGTACTGTATCATTGTCTAGTTACCAGGAATGTACACAATCTTCTGTACTGTATCATTGTCTGGTTACCAGAATGTACACTTTCTCCGTACTGTACATTGTCTATATCATTGGTCTAGTTACCAGGAATGTACACAATCTCCGTACTGTATCATGGTCTAGTTACCAGGAAAGTACACATCTCCTGTACTGTACCATTGGTTCTGGTTACCAAATGTACAATCTCCTGTACTGAGAACATGTTACAGAATCACCCCTGTACTGTACCATAGGTCTGGTTACCAGGAATGTACACAATCTCCTGTACTGTATCATTGGTCTAGTTTACCAGGAATGTACACAGTCTCCTGTACTGTACATTGGTCTGTTACCAGGAATGTACACAATCTCCTGTACTGTATCATTGGTCTAGGTTACCAGGAATGTACACATTCTCCTGTACTGATACCTTGGTCTAGTTACCAGAATGTACACAGTCTCCTGTACTGTACCATGGTTGGTTCCAGGAATGTCACACAAGCTCCTGTACTGTACCATAGGTCTGGTTACCAGGAATGTAACACAGTCTCCTGTACTGTATCATTGGTCTGGTTACCAGGAATGTACACAGTCTCCTGTACTGTACCATTGGTCTGGTTACCAGGAATGTACACAATCTCCTGTACAGTCCATTGGTCTGGTGTTACCAGGAATGTACACAGTCTCCTGTACTGTACCATTGGTCTAGTTACCAGGAATGTACAACAATCTCCTGTAGAGTACCATTGGTTTGATTACCAGGAATGTACACAGTCTCCTGTACTGTATTATTGGTCTGTTTACCAGAAATGTACACAATCTCCTGTATTGTACATTGTCTGTGTTACCAGGAATGTACACAGTCTCCTGTACTGTCACATGGGTCTGGTTACCAGGAATGTACACAATCTCCTGTACTGTACCCTTGGTCGGTTACCAGGATGTAACAACAATCTCCTGTATGTCTATCCATTGGTTGGTTACAGGATGTACACAGTACTCCTGTACTGGTACCATGGTCTGGTTACCAGGAATGTACACAATCTCCTGTACTGTCCATTGGTCTGGTTACCAGGAATGTACAATCTCCTGTACTGTCCATTGGTCTGGTTACCAGGAATGTCCACAATCTCCTGTACTGTTATCATTGGTTCTAGGTTCCTCTGGTTCCGATTCCTCTTAGGCAGGTTAGCACGACTGTACTCCTGTACTGTATCATTGGTCTGGTTACCAGGACTGTACACAATCTCCTGTACTGTACCATTGGTCTGGTTACCAGGAATGTACACACATCTCTGTACTGTCATTGGTCTGGTTACCAGGAATGTACACAATCTCCTGTACTGTATCATGGTCTGTTACCAGGAATGTAACAGTCCTCTTGTACTGTACCATTGGTCTCTTACAAGGAATGTACACTCCTGTACTGTATCATGGTCTGGTTACCAGGAATGTACACAATCTCCCTTTACTTGTGCCCTAGGTCTGGTTACCAGGAATGTAAACAGTCTCTTGTACTGTTCATTGGTCTAGTTACCAGGAATGTACACAATCTCCTGTACTGTACCATTGGTCTGGTTACCAGGAATGTACACAATCTCCTGTACTGTCTCATTGGTCTAGGTTACCAGGAATGTAACAATTCTCCTGTATTGTTCATGGTCTGGTTTACCAGGAATGTACACAATCTCCTGTACTGTATCATTGGTCTAGTTACCAGGAATGTACCAGTCTCCTGTACTGTATCATTGTGTCTGGTTACCAGGAATGTACAAACATCTCCTGTACTGTGCCATAGGTCTGGTTACCAGGAAGTAAACAGTCTCTTGTACTGTACCATTGGTCTGGTTCACCAGGAATGTACCATCTCTTGTACCTGTCCATAGGTCTAGTTACCAGAATGTACACACTCTCCCTGTACTGTATCATTGGTCTAGTTTAACCAGGAATGTACACAATCTCCTGTATTGTATCATTGGTCTGGTTACCAGGAAGGTACACAATCTCCTGTACTGTACCATGGTCTAGTTACCAGGAATGTACACAGTCTCCTGTACTGTATCATGGTCTGGTTACCAGGATGTAAACAGCTCTCTGTAATCTGTATCATTGGTCTGGTTACCAGGAATGTACACATCTCCTGTACTGTGCCATAGTCTGGTTACAGGAATGTAAACAGTCTCTTGTACTGTACCATTGGTCTGGTTACCAGAATGTACACAGTCTCTTGTAGCTTACCATAGGTCTAGTTACAGGAAGTACCACAGTCTCCTGTACTGTATCATTGGTCTGGTTCCAGGAATGTACACAATCTCCTGTACTGTGCATGGTCTGGTTACCAGGAATGTAAACAGTCTCTTGTACTGTACCATAGGTCTAGTTACCAGGAATGTACACAGTCTCTTGTACTGTACCATAGGTCTAGTTACCAGGAATGTACACAATCTCCTGTACTGTGCCATAGGTCTGGTTACCAGAATGTACACAGTCTCCTGTACTGTACCATAGGTCTAGTTACCAGGAATGTACGCAGTCTCTGTACTGTACCATAGGTCTAGTTACCAGGAAGTTACAGTCCTCTGTACTGACCATTGTGTCTGGTTATCAGGAATGTATCAATGGTAATGATCTCGGTACCATGTTTGCTTTTGAGAGAAAGGGTCATGTGACCCGAACGTCATGCCCTGCTGTGTGCAAGTGTAGCCGATGAGAGCTATGTAACTTAAAAGTTTCTGCTTTTAAAGGGCAAGTCCAGCCCTAAAATGAAAACTTACATACAGGTAAATCACCCCCCAAACCCTAAACTGTAATAGTTTGAAATGTGAAATATATAAGTCTAACCTGAAATCCTGCAACAATGTCCTGTTGCCCCGTTTCTGCTTCCTGATTCTTCCATTTAGCAACTGTCAGTTATGAGTTTGAACAGTTGACATCACAGCCAATGACTGAATGTTAATCCCCTGTCTGACTCTGGCTGAGGCATGTCCAGGCGCATCGTTCAGGCTCATGTACGGTTTCTAAAATTGCTCAGTTTCCTGTGGCATCCAGAAGCATAGCAGGCACATCAGTAATGAATTCATAGGGCAAACTATGATATATCAACATATTTTAAAGAGGCCATTCTATCTAAGATATGTGCTTATGAGGGTGGAATTGTCCTTTAATGATGTTTGTTACAAATAAAGGAACTGTTTTTATCACAAGCAAGTGCTGTCCACTGTTTCGATTTGAGGAGGAGATGTGGAGACCTCAGGACGCGCACGGCTTCTAAAGAATAAGCAGTTTGGTAGTGCCGGTCTCACAATTTTTGAATTTATCCGTTACTTGCCTTACCAGTTCCTTGCCTTTTCCAGAGACTTACATACCTTGCCTGTTCCAGAATCATACGTACCTTGCCTGTTCCTGAGACATACTTACCTTGCCTGTTCCAAAGACAGCTACAGTTCCCAGCAGCACCCTCATCCCTGTACCAGCCTTCAGTTCCCAGCAGCCACCTCATCTCCGTTATAACTGCCTACAGCAGTTCCTTGTCACCAGAATCCAGCCTACTGTGCCCAAAGCCTCTTGACTCCTGTATCAGCCCTTCCATTCCCAGCAGCCATCAGTACACCTACATCTTTCGGACTGTCAGCCTCCTCCAGAAAGCGTACTGATGATTACCATTGGCTGTCAAGGCCGCATTCGTTACAGTATGATCGGGCATGGAGACGCCTGAGGAGGCTATGGCTGAGTTGAATAAAACTCTCCAAACTCTGTCCAAACACATGGATGTTTTTGAACACCACACTTGGCTCAATATATGGATTCCCTCGCTGCTAGACTTCCCTCGACTCCCGCCTCTGCTTCTGGTTCTACACCCCCATCTACACCGCCCCGGATCTGGCGACCCCTCTCATTGTAGAGAACCCCGCATACCTCCGCCCTCCCAGTTTGACGGCAATGCTCAAGCTTGCCATGCATTCATTAATCAGTGCCTGATCCAATTTGAACATCAACCATCACATTTTGCATCTGACTGAGCAAAAGTTGGTTACATCATCGCCTTGCTTGAAGGCAATTCTCTGGCCTGGGCCTCCCCCCTATGGGAAAAAAATGATCCATTAGTCAATAATGTTACCAATTTTCTGGGTATGCTTTGCAAAGTCTTCGATGCACCTGGAAGAACTTCAGCTGCTTCGTCCCAACTGATGCAGCTCTGTCAAGGTTCTCGTTCAGTAGGACAGTAAGCTATTGAATTTCGTACCCTTGCCGCGGAGACTGCCTGGAACAATGAAGCACTTACAGCAGCCTTAAAGCAGGGACTCTCTGACCACCTTAAAGATAAATTAGTGTCTCGAGAATTGCCCACCCTTTGGAAGACCTAATCTCTCTCTGCATCCAGATAGATACCCGCTTCCGAGAACGTCAAGCAGAAAGGTCTGCAGCCCGTTCCAATTTCTCTAAGACTTTTCCACGTCCTACCCAAACCTCTCCTCAACCTGTGTCTTCTACAGAAGAACCTATGCAAATTGGCGGCACTCATCTGTCCCCCGAGGAAAAGTCACGTCGTCGTACAAATGGACTTTGTCTATTGTGCCAGATGACGGCACTTTGCCAAAAACTGTCCCCTGAAGTCGGGAAACTCCACGACCTAGAGTAGCTCCTTCTAGGTAACCTCAAGTCTCCTACTAAATTTGAACCACTGAAACTCTTTTTGCCTTCTACTATCACCAGTAATGCTAAAACATTTTCCACCCAGGACTTTGTCGATTCTGGCGCAGCAGGGAATTTCATTGACCTTCGCAGCACAATTGGGACTCCCTCTTCTTCACCTGTACCAACCTCTTGGGTTCTAGCTATTGATAACAACCCCTTGGCCTCTGAGATCATCTCCAAATCTACGTATGAAGTTCTACTGCAAATCTGTGTACTTCATCAAGAACATTTATCCTTTCTGGTAATCCACAGTGCATCTGCCCCTCTTATCCTAGGACTTCCATCGATTCCGATGTGGTCACCAAGGGGGGGAAAGGAAAACGGGCCGGTGCACTAAGGATTTGTTCAAAAAAAACCAAGATGAAGCTATAATGGACGAAATTGGAGAAGTAATCTTCGTTGTGTTGGTTATATCCAATTTGCTCCGCTATCTTTGTCGCTTTCAGTTGTTCTTAAACCATTAAGTGGTGAAATAATAAACCTGCTTGCGAAACTCAGTTCCTGGAGTGTTACCTCGATATAATTAATACTGAATTTTTCTAGCAATGAGGGCATAAACTGAGCAACAAAATCCGGGGTCCCCTAATAACAGCCCATGATGATTGTCCCTGGGATCTCCTTCCTGGACCGGAAAAAAGGGAAAAAAAGGAAGGAGAAAGGAGAAGGAAAAGGAATGAGCTCGCAGTGCGCGGCGGCACAATGAAAATCCGCCGTTCTGCTCCCGCTCAGACAACCAAAGCCGGAGAGGCAAGACGTGACCTTAATTGAAGCAGTTGGCGCCATTAATAAGGGATCAGTGTGTACCGTAGGATGGCGGGCAGTTCGGGGTGCGGCGAGCCGGGGCCTGATTATCTGTATTTGTGTATATAATATATGTCGAAAGAAAGAGCGAAGATTATCACGCCCTGGATTGCATGGTGATAAGGTTTGAATCGAGAGCACTATGAAAAAGATCGTTACGCAGACGAAAGGGCACTCTAGGAAGGACCGACGTGCATCGGTCGTGAAGGGAATGTGTGTTCAAGAGGAAGGGCGCAGGGAATCAAGGAGCCAATCATTTATAATGGAGATGCTTGCTTACGGGAAACATTAATCTTAAATCCGTGATAGGCGTCAAGAAGTGGCCAAAATGGGTGAACAATAGCCTTACGACGTCGTGGAGGTCTGGTGTGCGAGTATACTGAAGGTGGAATAGCCAGTTTTGGTGCTTGGAATGCTGCATCAAAAGGGGGGAGAAAGAAGAAGGGGAAAAACTTATTTCTCAGTGATTTTTGTGAAGGGGGGGGGCGGACAGTCTTCCGAGACCTCTTGTGTGGCATTCAGTGGTCGTGAGGTGGATACCGTTGGATACGAAAAACCATACTTGATATTATGTCCCAAATAGATCTCCCTTCGTCAATCGTCTCATGTAACAGCAAGTTTATTATTTTTAAGAGAAAACAATTTTATTTGCGCAAACTTTGAAGAATGATGCTTTTTTGGAACTTCTCAGTATGCGAACTTGTCTTGGCTAACATTGATCCGCAAACCAAGGTTTTATGATTGACCAGACCCAGTAAAACGTTTATGCTATCCAGATTGGTCTCGTCCAAACAACTTATCGGAACCAAAGCCATTCAAAGGTTCTTGGCTTTGGCTAACTACTATAGACAATTTATCAAAGGATTTTCTTCAATCATTTCTCCTATTCTAGCCCTCATCAAAAAAGGGTGTAGACCCAACAGTCTCCTGCTGTCCTTGAAGCATTAAAATGATTAATGGAAGCTTTGCCTACTCTCCATCGTGGACTTTGGGGCTGGAGCTGTCCTCTCTCAAAGACAGGGTACAAAGGGAAACTCCATCCCTGTGCTTATTTTTCTAAAAAGTTTCTACCCAACGAATGTAATTATGATGTCGGTAATTGAGAACTGCTGGCCATCAAATTGGCACTCGAGGAGTGGCGCCACCTCTTCACCTATTACCATCTCTACCGATCATAAAAACTTGGAATACATCCAAAACCTCAGAAGGTTAAGTCCTCGCCAAGCACGTTGGTCCTTGTTCTTTTCTCTGTTCAATTTTGTTATCACCTATCAACCAGGTTCCAAAAATAAAAAAGCAGATGCCCTTTCCAGATACTTTGATACTACTGACTCTTCTGACCGGGATAAGGAACCTATTATTCCTGCAACAAAAATCCTGGCCTCACTTACTTCTCAACTCCCAAATTCTAACAGCACAGGAATCTGCCCCTCCTGACACTCCGCCTGGCAAAACCTTTGTACCCACTTCCCTTCGGAATACCATCCTTCGACAAACTCATTGTTCCAAGCAGGCTTGTCACCCTAGCATGAGTAAAACCTTAGATCTTCTTGCCCGTTCTCTCTGGTGGCCTACCATGAGGAGGAATATTAAAGACTTTATTCTAGCCTGTCCTAGCTGTACTCAGTCTAAATCTCCAAGAACTCTTCCTTATGGGCTTTTTCAACCTCTCCCCATCCCTCCCGACCATGGACCCATTTATCAATGGATTTTATTGTTGAGCTCCCACCTTCCAAATGGAACACTGTTATTTGGGTTACTGTAGACCGGTTTAGCAAAATGGACCATTTTGTTCCCCTTCCCAAACTACCATCTTCTGTGGCGCTAGCTCAATTATTTATCTCTCATATTTTCCGTCTCCATGGACTACCTACTGAAATAGTTTCTGACAGAGGAACTCAATTTGTTTCCAAGTTCTGGAGAGCACTATGTAAATCCATGGGAATTAAATTACAATTTTCTTCTGCTTACCACCCACAGTCCAATGAAGCAACAGAACGCATTAATCAGTCTTTGGAACAATACCTCAGGTGCTATATTTCCTACACCCAGGATTATTGGTCTCCTGCCATGGGCTGAGTTTGCCCATAATAACACCACTCATGCCTCATCTGGAAAATCTCAGTTTTTGTGTGTCTTTGGTACTAATACAAGATGTTTCCCTCAAGATTTCCTTTTCACACAGGTTCCTGCTGATAATGACTCTGTTGCCCAAATGTCGGCTATTTGGCATTCTACTAAAATCTGCCTTCAGAAATCAGCCCTTACGCAAAAGACTGCCGTCGATAGGAGACGTAGGGAACCTTCATCTTACTCTGTTGGGGATAAATTTTGGCTATCTTCTGCTCATATTAATTTACATGTCCCCTCTTCCAAGTTAGGACCCAAGTTCATTGGCCCTCTCTCTATTCTGGAATTGATTGGCTCTGCAGCTGTTCGTCTCCAACTTCCTACTAATAAGCGTGTTCAATATTTCTCTCATTAAACCAGTAATCACTAATCAATACTCCATCCCTCTTCTGCTTCCTGCCCCAAATTCTATTGATACAAACATAGAAAAGATAATCAATGCACATTCCTAGGCCCCATACAATATCATATTATCTGCACACTGGCATACTTTATAAACAAAGGGGTTTTAGAATACATTACTGAGATCGAAAAGATTTTAGACTTTAGGTTCTTTAGGAGATCTCTCCAGTATCTGATCCATTGGAAAGGTTTTGGTCCTGAGGAAAGATCATGGATCAAACACTCAGATCTACATGCTCCTCGTTTGGTCAAGTCTTTTCACAGAAGCTTTCTGGAAAAACCTGGTCGTTGGGCCCGGTGGCCCCCAGTAGAGCGGGGGGTACTGTAAGGAACTTACCTGCTGTTCCTCTCCAGCAAAGATTCAAAAACCGGCGGCTCCTGCCTGCCTGATCGTAGCTTCTGTTACCCCGAAGCTACCCCAGGCTCCGTTACTTACCTTACCCATTCCTTGCCTTTCCAGAGACTTACTTACCTTGCCTGTTCCAGAATGATACTTACCTTGCCTGTTCCAGAGACATACTTACCTTGCCTTTTCCCTCCTTGTTAAAAGCCAGGAGACAACCTTCCCAAGAAAATGCAACCAAGTAGGGAGTGTCAGCCCAGATAAATGACCAAAGGTACATTGTTAGGACCTTCCATACTGGGGTCACCTTGACGTGGTTGGAAGGCTTTTCACTTTTATGCATAAAATTGTAACTAAAAACCCCCATGTTTTTACTGTTTGCACTAGCATAGATATTATGATATATGGGGCCCAGGAATGTGCATTGATTATCTCTTTTCTTATTTGTTCTAATGTTTTGGTCAGATCAGTAGCACTATTTGTTATAAAATAATTTTGCCACAGGAGTGCTCCCACAGCCCCCCATTTGTGTACCTTGCCTTTTCCAGAGACAGCCTACAGTTCCTAGCAGCACCTCATCTCCTGTATTCAGCCTTCAGTTCCCAGCAGAACCTCATCTCTGTTACCTTGACTACAGTTCCCAGTAGCTCCTTGTCACCAGAATCCAGCCTACTGTTCCCAACAGCCTCTTGACTCCTGTATCCAGCCTTCCATTCCCAGCAGCCATCTGTACACCTACATCTTTCGGACTGTCAGCCTCTTCCAGAAAGCGTACTGGTGAGTACCTTGGCCGTCAAGGCCGCATTCATTACAGGAAGGGTTAAAAGAGGAGGGTGAATCGGTTGGACTTGATGGACGTATGTCTTTATTCAACCTCAATTACTATGTTACTATGTTACTATGTTTGTCAAAAGGGGTAGAAGTAAACAAAAGAACACAAATACCAACAGTGAAGGGGTAAAGCAAAACAGGATAAAGTACATTGTCGTCCCATATGTAGCAGGGGTCTCTGAGAAATTAAGAAGAATTTTCACAAAACACCGTACCCCTGTCTGCTTTAAACAAACGCACACTGAAGCAGCAATTGGTACATCTGAAAGACCCAATACCAAAACATAAGAAGAGCGACATCATATACGCAGTGCAGTGCAATATGGAGTGCTCAGATTTGTATGTGGGGTAGACCAAACAGCAGCTGTACCAACGTATGGCCCAGCACAGAAGAGCCAGCCATGTACCTACATCTTAAGGAAAAAGGACATACCCTTAAAGATTGTAATGTCAACATCTTGGCAATGGAATGTGACTGGTTCAAGAGAGTTGTCAAGGAGGTCATTTATGTGAAAATAAAGAAACCAAGCCTGAATTACACACAAGTATTTATAAAAACATAATCAAGTCTGAATATAAATATAAAGCAGCATGAATCAGTAATATCACCAAAGGTAAGTAGTATAAATGCAAAATTCCCATAACTGAATTTTAACAGGGTTCAAGAGTTAACTTAGTTCTGTATTAATGTTCTCCCACCCTCAGGTTCCTATGGGTAGATTATGTCTCTGTAATTATTTCTCTGTGGGAAGCTTTTGATAAATTGGTTATGGTAAACGTATGACCATGGCTGTACATTCACGACTAGAGATGGCCGTTTCGCGGACCCGAACCGGGATTCGCCGAGGATTTATCCCGTCCGCAAACGGCGGATTATTCCGGATTTTCCGCCTTCCGAACTTCCGAACCGCGGATTTTTTTTTTTTTTGAAAATTTTCGAAAATACGAGTATCTCCGTAATTACGAGGGACCCGGAAAACCCGAAGATCCTCGTAATTACGTGGATTCTCGTAATTACGAGAATTTTCGTAAAAATGAGAAATTCTTGTAAATTTTTGGGGATTATTTTCAAGACGGAGCAAGCTACATGACCCAAATTAGCCAATGGCAGCTAACATGATTATTGCCAGCCCCCTGGGTATAAAAGGCTGCCTTACAGGCGACATTTTGTCAGTGTGTTGGAGTGTGTTTAGTGGAGACCTGACAGTGTAGGAGTTGGAGAGAGATTTTTGCGCTTTTTGAGCTTTTTGACCTTTCTGTATGTGGATGTCAGTGTGGTGGTTTAGCACTTGTTGTTACCCACCCCTGAAGTAGATACAGTAACTGTAATGTGCAATAGGCAGCAGCAAAAAATAATGCCTGATGTTTCAGGCTGGGTACACACAAATAGGCAGATTCCAAATTTTCCTTCTGACTGATGGGACAATTGGAAAGGAAAATCCTTGGGTCACATTTGTGAAAAGAACAATATCAGTTAATTCAGTGGAACCCATTGGGGTAAAAAACTCCTATAAAGAATTTGAGTATTTGCAAACAATATTGGCAGTCGGGTAAGAGCAAAGTCCGCCAACTCCACCCAGTCCTGGTCAACACCACATAGTCACCTCCCTCTTACCCTAACTAGATCCAGTCCCAGCCCAGCCATACCCCGCCCCATCCTTTCTGGAATGAAGCCAGCCAATCGGGGACAGTGTGTGAGTTCTGACAGGTCCCACAATGATTTACATCTTATTAAAGGAAATGTTTCCACTAAAACCAGACCCAGAGCATTTGCTGGTAACAATTTAATGAGATATCATCACACTGTGCAGATTAGGTTATGTTTTAAGTGATCTAGGACTAGCAATATCATCCCTTTAGGGCTCGTTCACACATCACGTTTGCTATTGTGTGCATTGATCTGCTGGGTTAACGCACAATGCATGCCATTATTTTCAATGTTAGCTCTGAGCATATTACATCTCAGCGCTTTAATGTGAACAGCACCATTCATTTCTATATGCACTGCTTTTTGGTGCGATGTAAAACGCACTCTAGTGTAAGTCTGACACTTCAAAACCAATCATCAAAACCCAACGTTTCAGGGGTACATGCCCTATTCCTCAGGTGATGTGGAAGCAACGTAACACAGGGTTCAATACCCTCTTACCTATGGTGAATAGACACTCCCCCAGGGGCGTGTCATGTGCAAATTAACATAATTAACAACCGCAACTTAGCAAAATTAACAAGTGAAACAACTGATTGAATTAAATATAAAATGTTTATTCTAATACAATAAATTATTCTGTGCTTTAAAACATTATTTTGAATAAGAGATGAATAAAAGAATAAAATATTATCTCCATCATTTCAAAGTGCATCCGATATTTCAGTGTCCATAAAATCAAGGAATTTTCATACTCAATGAAGTCCACTAGAGGGAGTTTAATTCTCTTGACCTGGAAATAGAATATGGTTCAATGTAGTAAAATGGTGCGTGTTGATGTCCGTAGAAAAGGCTAGAAAAGATACAGTTAAATTAAAGTTTTATATAGTTATTAAGTATTTAGAAGTATCTCCTATAAATACTTTAAAAACACCTTGGACCCTTTTTTGTGGGTTATAATGTTAGGAAGTCAGTTTATAAGAAAGAAGACCAATCTCCATTAAGTCCTTGTGGGCAGATGGTGTCTAATGTGTCAATCCAAAAGCATTCCTTCTGTAACGTAATTTTTCAAAGTTCCCCCCTCTCTGTTCCTTATTACCCACTAGTATAAACCATCTTAACTGTGTCTGTATTACAATAAGTTTTTACTGACATACACTTTATATATCTTTTACCATTTGTTCCATGAAAGTTGGAGATATCCCTCTTATGTTCCCCAATTCTTGTTCTAATTTCCCTTTCGGTTTTCCCTACGCTCCCCCACAAGGGCATTTGAGTGAGTAAATCATCCCAGTGGTTCTACATGTAGAAAAGTCTTTTAGTTTTATTTGATTGCCTTTAAGTGGACGAGGCAAGGTTTTGCCTGGTATAATAGCATTGCATGCTTGGCAATTCCTACAAGGGAATGTGCCAATTTGGGGATCTCCTAGTAAGGATTGGGTGCTAGATTTGGGAGCTAATAGGTCAGCTCGTACCAGCTTGTTGCCTATACTCTTTGCTTTTTTTTGTACAAAAATAAGGGTGGATTTTTGAATAAGGCTCATACTGATACTCTTCACAATTTTTTGTATTTTATTGGACAGTGTGTGTTGATACGAACAGGAGCCTATCTATTTTGGAATAAGCTCTCTATTTATTTATCTAATTTATTATGGTCTATTGCTAGAGCCCTTTCTAGGTCTTTCACCAAGCTGTTTTTAGGGTAGCCTCATGCAATAAATGTACTTTTCCTTTCTTCCATTCTTACCCTGCATTGTGAATCTCCCTGTACTATTCATCTTATTCTTAAGAATTGACAAGGGGAGACCTTTTGTCACATACAGTATTTGGCTATTAGCTATCAGGGTATTATTCCTATCTATCTCTTTAATGTATAGGTCAGTCACTAGTTAATATTTCCTTTTATTAAATAGTACGTCCAGGTAGCTTGCACTGTGGTATTCAAATTTGAATGTAAATGTCAAGATGGAATGTTTGCTATTAAAGGATAACTATACTGTAAAAATTAACTTTTTAGAAATGAAAAGTATCTGGGGGAGGTAGGTAGGATTTGATTGTTCCCACCTCCCAATATTGTTTCGTTGAGGAGCTACAGCAGATACAGTTTTCATCTGCCAGGTTAGTGCCCTATATTAAAGATAGAGCTGAAGCATCAGGAAGACTGACATAAGAAATTTTCTTGATGCTGCTGCTTCTGATTGAAATTATATTGGGATGTTGAATGCTCCATTCCTACCTCCCTGTTCTGGGTACTTTAACTGTTTTTTAATAAAGTTTCAAAAAGCCTCCCTTGGTGTGTGGGCATGAACCCTAAACAACCCAAAACCTTTGGCTATAAAGTGTAGCTTGGTTGCTGTATGGTTTGTATTACTACCTGTACCTGGCCCAATAGATATTCTTCTGGTCTTGTTCTCCAGTGTTTGGGGCCCTGGGGCAATTGTCCCATTCACCCTCCTATAATCCAGCACTGCTCATTGGTACTGCACATAAATACCAGCACTTTCTGACTTTGATACGTAGCTGTGTTCCTTTAACCTTGGACTGGTAGATTTCATTATTTCACTCATTTAATATGTCTGTGTAGATTCAATATGTGCCTAGTACCCAGTATTGCTGCAGGTTCTTTTAAGATATGTGATCCCTGTGTAAAAAAGGATTTTTATATTTCATATGCAGTTAATTGTCAGATAGTTTGACTAATTAGTTAAATATAATTACTGAATTTAATCTCCTCTTCCCCACTTGGGGTGACACTTTTCTTGTTGCTCAGCATGTGTAGGTACCAAACAATGCAATAAAAGGTGGAAAAGTTTCCCTGTGCTATTAATTTGCAGCAGCCAATCAGGTTTTGCCTTTTTTACTGTAGTTAGATAAAATCTGATTGGTTGCTGCAGATTAATAGCATGGGCAAACATGTACACCTTTTATTACACCAGCCCCTAAGTGAATGGGAGAGTTTTTTTCCCATCCTGATTTTTTCAAAACAACATTGACACATTGTCTGGTTACCCTGCAGCTGCTATAAAAGTGACACTGTATCTGTGTCATATTAATGGTCTGTATCTGTCACAGGAGAGTACAAAGATGGGTTATCTGACTTATCTTGGGGATGGGTTTTCTTTTATACAGGTAAGAACATACTGATTATTTTGTTTTTCAGACATAAGTTAACATTATTATACAGTGAATATTTTTATTTCCAACCCTCAGGTTCCTATGGGCAGATTGTTATGTCTCAGTCTCCAGATTAGTCTCTGTTACCAGGAGACACTGTCACCATCACATGTAAAGCCAGTACTGGGATTGGCTACTACGCCTGGTACCAACAGAAATATCGACAAGCACCAAAGGCTGTGGATCTATGCTGGCAAGCTACGATACACAGGGACCCCAAGCGGTTCAGTGGTCAGTGTGTTGGAACTGATTTCACTTTGACAATCAGCAGAGTGGAAGTAGAAGATGCATGCACATTATCACTGTCAGCAGTATAATAGCTACCCATTCACACAGTGATACAGAGCTGTACAAAAACCTTCCTTCCTCTTTCCCTGGTTACCCTCCTGTGTTATTATTACCAGACAGACTGTAATTTCATGTAATAAGGATAACAATGTGAACAATAACACATTATACAGTGTGACAGTTGCTGATCTACAGTAACACCTATTAGAGTGAAATGTGCTCAGCCAAACACCATCCCAGTATACAGGTCCATTTACTGTAAATATTTCCTACAATGATGATTGATTATTATGTCTTAGTCTCCATGATCTTTGATTTTTTCCAAAATCTGAAAGACCGACCGAATCCGGACAGATCCTCGATTTCGGGATTCGGAAGACTTTTCGATAATTTTCCAAAATAGCCTTGAACGTTCAAAATTAGCGAAAATACAATCGGAGACCAGTTTCGAGTTTCCAATCACATTTCCGAAAATCTAACGTTCGAGGCTATTTTCGATAAATTCGAAAACATTAGAAAATCTCTGAAAATACGATGGAAATCGAAAATGGTCTCATCATATTTTCATCATTTTCGAAACGTTATCGAAATGCCTTGGATCATGTCCGTCGATTTTTGGATCTTCGGGATTTTCCCGAGATCCGGGAATCCGAAAATGGAACAAAACTAGTGATTTTTGGCCATCTCCAATGTGGATTATATTACATGGACACCACCCAGTATCCTGCATTGTTTTCCATTTACAGTAAATGTTTTAAGTTATAAGCCAATGATGAAATAACAAGCACATATAAATAATTGTGCAAGGCCCACCCCCCTGTGTGTAACCCATGTGACTTACAGATATACAAATACCTCCACTTGGAAAAATATATAACAGGTGGAACAGACCTCTGGGACCCTCCAGAAATGTTACTCCTGCTCAAAAAGAAACAAAAAGGCTACAAAAGAATATATATAACACAAACCACATGTCATGCTAATAATATGTATACTGTCACATGTATATCAAACTATATTGCACCAGATAATAACTCAATTGCGTAAAAGTAAATATATACACACTCACTTGGCTGGCCAGATAATCAGTAAACAATTAATACAGATATAACTATAAAAAAAATATACATTTACAAATCTTACAAATCTGTAAATCATTATAATGTTTACATAGACCCAATCAAACAATCAATAAGGACCTATAAAGTTAATAGTCCTCACCAATATTGGGTTAATTAATTCATTAATAGTTCACAGTAGAAAAATGGATATGCAATGTTCTTTGTATACAAGTTCTTATCTTGTAGCAGATTTTTCAAGGTCACACCGGAGAGGTGAGAAGTGCTTGTATACTCAAATGGGCCGCAGTGCTGGTAGGAGGGCAGATTATTCCTATTTATTAGCCGTGTGGATCTCTGAGACACCACTACTAAAAGCTTAAAGGGCATGTCCACCCCCAAAACTATAATCCCCCCACTACTCACTGCCCCACTTGTATTGTAGTTTTAATCCTTACCTCACTCCCAGCTCCATAGTTCTCCTGTAGTCCCCCCCCAAAGTCCCAAAAACTGCCCACCAGGAGGATAGCAGACTCTGCCTCCTACCTGGCCTCCGGTAGAAGTTTGGCATGCGTACTCTGCCCTTCTCCCCCTCCTCCCCCCTCCCTCTCCCTCCCTCTAAGGATTCCCTCCCCCTAGCGTAAATCCCTTTAGCTTAGTTTGCCCCTGTCCCCCAGCCCCAACCGCTATATTTATATCTTAGAAAGCTCCCCAAATTTACTTACCTTCCCTCTTTCCCCCCCCGAAATGAACACCCGGCGCCGCGTCCTGTGATTGGCTCCCTCAGCCAATCACAGACGCAACTGCGGTCCCGCCCCTCTGCTTGCATTTCTCGCAAGCAAGGGCCGCAGTGCGGCGGAGGAAAGAGGGGAGTAAGTAAAGTTTGGGGAGCTTTCTAAAAATATAAATATAGCGGTTGGGGCTGGGGGGACAGGGGCAAGCATATAACAAAATTTGGTTTTTAGGGTGGACATACCCTTTAAAGTTTCTCTGCTCATAAAATGGTTGGTTTGGGCCATTTTAAAGGTACGGGAGGTATGGGAGGTCCTTTGCCTTTAATATAAAGCACTGGATGGCCTCTTCCCTCATTTTAAAAAGCCAAAATGCTGGGGGGGAAGTGAGAGAGCCTGTTATATGGATCCAGTGTGTAAGAATGAGAAATGCAAAAGTTTGCTAACGTAATTGAAGTAAAAGAAATTGAGAAGTTAGACGTTAGGACCTTCCAGCTGGGGTTACCTTGCGTGGTTGGAAGGCTTTTTCATTCATGTGATCACAGTAATGTATCTAAACCCCTTTTTTTATGTTTAAGTATGCCATTGTGCAGATAAATGATATTGTATGGCCTAGAATGTGCATTTATTCTTTTCTATGTTTGTAAAATGTTTGGACCAGATCAGAGCACTTCCATTAAATTATTGTTGTAAATTAGCCTAATTGGAGTGCTTCCACAATTCTTGTTAAAGGGGTTTGGACCTTAAGGGCACAGCCTTTAAGTTTGCATGTGGTCCTTTTACTTTTCTTTGCTGGCAGTGTCTCTGCCTGAATGATGCAAGTAGGCTCCATGTTATTTCAGGAAATATGGCATATCAATATTAAGTGAGCTTTTTTATATGCACTGTGGGTTTGTTCAAGATTTTTAGGTTTGAACCTCTTTGCAACTTTCCCATCCAGAAATCTGGTAAAAGAGCACAATTCTAAAAAAAAAAAAACGGGCAGAATCTGCTGTTATAAAAGGAATCACCATCAAGTAGCAGAAGGTGTGTTTTTTTGAAAAACTGGAAGCTATTCAAATACAGAGCTGGTTAATTATTTTCTGTAGTTTAAATGCCTTGGTCCTATTTGGGGTTAGTTGTTGGCTATGTCAGTATGCACACCCATACATGTGGCATATTATTTGATTAAAGACATGTGGATGATTAATATTTTGTTGTGTTTTTTTACTTGTCATGTGGGTTTAGGTAAGATTTATAACGTATAGTCAACTTTTCTCCTAATTTTTTTTCTCAAAATCAGCTAAAAGTATAAAATTGTATGAAAAACTGTGCCCAGAATTCTGAAAATGAAAGAATGGCACTGTTATGTAGATAAAGGTGTGTAGATCCAAAAATGATATAGTTTTTCTATATACAGTATTTGTGAGTTTGAGGGTTATTTAGTTAAAAAAAACTAAAAGCTGTGCAAAATAGAGAGCTAGTTGAATTTTCTCTGTAATTACACTTGTGCCTTAATAACATTGGGGTTATTTAGTAGCCATAACTGTGCGTACACCCATGTATATGACACACTGTTTCATTCAGGAAATGTGGGAGATTGATATTTAGTGGGTGTTTTTACTTATCATGTGGGTTTAACTTTGAGAAGATTTCTATCTCGTTGAATCATCTTTTTTCCTTCATTGTTTTAGAAAATCTCCTAAAAGCATGCACTTCTAGTAAGAACTATGTCTGGAGTTCTGCGTTATGTATAACACATATGTATGTTACCAGGAGGCATACAAAGCTGTGGAGGAAAGATTGTCAAAGTCTGGGTTAGGTGTGTAGAGAAGGTCCAAGTTTGGTGTGCAGTAGTCCCTGTTCAGTGTGCAGTGGTTCTGAAAATATGTAAGAAGCCTACTGTTGGTCGCTAAACCACTAGGGGGGAAGGTGGTAATCATTGCAGGTTGGGTGAGGGATCTATAAAAAAGCAGGAGGAAGCTAAGTGTTAGTTGTCCAGTGTGGAAGGAAACGGTAAAACTATGGAACTGTCTTCCATTGGACATGGTGATGGCAGGTTCATAGGATAGGGTTTTTTTGTTGTTTGTTTTTTTAAAAAGAATGTTGCATGTTACTGGTATTGATACATAATGTTGGAGTTGATCCATGGATATTTCCATTTGACATTTGTAGTCATGTATTTTATATTGTACAGCACTGCACCCCCTAGTGGCGCTATATAAATAAACATATACATACATACTTAAAGGATTTTTTTCTCCCTCATACAGTTTTTTCTTTTTTTGCCTTCTTTTTTGCTGGGTAGGTTGGACTAGATGGCGTATGTCTCACTATACTATATCTATTACACTTACTATAACTAAATATCATATTACACTATACTATCTATAATCATATTACACTATACTACATATCATATTACACTATACTATACTATACATATATACACTATACCATCTATATCATATTACACTATCTACATCATATTACACTATACTATACTATACATATTACACTATACTAACTATAAATCATATACACTATACTATACTATATCATATTGCACAACTATACTATATCATCATTACACTATACACATCATATAACCTATACTTTACTATATACATATTACACTATACTATACTATAAATCATCTTACACTATACTATATCTATTACACTTACTATACTATATCATATTACAATACACTAATCTAATTACACTATACTATACTATATCATATTACATATACTAATATCATATACACTATACTATACTATATCATATTACACTATACTATATATCATATTACACTATACTAACTATATCAATTACCTATACTACATCATAATTTACACTATACTTTACTATAATTCATATTACACTATCTATACTATATCATATACATATACTATATATACTTATATCATATACACTATACTATAATCATATACACTATATACATATTACATATACTATATCATATTACACTATATCTATACTATATCATATTACAGTATACTATATCTATTAACAACTATATTCATATTACTATACATATACAATACTATTACACTAGCTACTATACTATATCATATTACACTATACTATATCATATTACACTATACTATACTATATCATATTACACTATACTACATCATATTACCTAACTTTACTATATCTATTACACTATACTATACTATAATCAATATTACACATATAACTATACTATACTAGATACATATTACACTATACTATACTATATATCATATTACTACTATACTATACAAGATATATACACTAACTATACTATATCATATTACATATACTATTATATCAACTATACTATAGCATATCATATTAACAGTATACTATATCATAACTTCACTATACTATACTATATTATACATTACACTATACTATACTATATCATTATACTATACTCTACTATATCAATTATCAATTATACTACATCATATTACACTGTATACATTTACTAATAATCATATTACACTATACTTTACATATCATATTACACTATACTGTACTATACCATATTACACTATACTATACTATATCATATATTACACTCTATATCTATTACATATCATTTACACTATACTATATCACATTACACTATACCATATCATCTTACAATATACTACATCATATTACACTATACTACATATCATATTACACTATACTGTACTATACCATATTACACTATACTATACTATACCATATTGCACTATACTATACTATATCATATTACACTATCTACATCATACCACACTATATACTTTTACTAGCTATCGATGTACATATACATGTTACCTACTTACTAACTATACATATTACACTATACTATATTATATCATATTACACTATACTTTATCACATTACACTATACTATATCATATTAAAATATACTACATTATATTACAGCATACTTTACTATATCATATTACACTATACTTTACTATATCATATTACACTATACTGTAACTATACCATATTACACTATACTATACTATACCATATTGCCATATACTCTAGCTATATCATATTACCAATATGCTCACATCATATTACACTTATACTTTTACTATATCATATTACCAACATAACTTACTATATCATATTACCTTACGTTAACTATATCATATTAACACTATACTGTACTTATCCAAATTACACTATACTATACTATACCATATGTGCACTATACTATATCATATTACACATACTATAATCACATTACCACTATACTATATCATTTACACTATACTAGATATAATCATATTACATTAACTCACATATATTCCTATCTATCATTATTACACTATCTAACTATACATATACTATATACTTCATATACACTATACTATATCACTTACTATATTATCATATTACACTTACTATATTATAACATATCTATACTAACTATATATCATTTACCTAACTATAGCCATAATTATAACATATTACATTACTATATAAACATATTACACTATCGTATATCATATTACACTACTATACTATAGCTATACACTAACTAATCTACTATTACACTATACTATAGCATATAGACATATATACTATCATATTACACATACTATATCATATGGCACTATCTATCTATATTATATTCACTATACTATACCATAACTATATCATATTACACTAGCTGAACGAGAGATTGCACTAACAACTATACTAGATACATATATGGCTAAATCATTAACTAAACTATACAATGACACTAACGAGAACAATATAGCCTATACTAATACCATTTGCACAGATACTATACTATATCATATTACAGCATATCATATTCACTACTATAACAATTGACACTATACTATATCATATTACACACTTACTAACTAGAATTACATTTATAACTATTACATATGCACTATTACACTTATCAAGCATATACTAATCATCACTATCTACATCATATTACACTCATAATCTATAACCATAATTAATCACTATACTTATATCTATATCATATTACACTATACTATATACCATATTAAGCACTATTACTGACGTAACATATTACACTATACTATATCATTTACCACTCACTAACTATAACCATAATTACACTATACTAGACACTATACTTCATATACCTATACACTATCACTAAATACATCAATATACACAATACTATACTATATCAATTACACTATACTATATCATATTACACTATAACTATATCAAATTACACTATACTATACTATATCATAGTCACTATACTATGCTATATCATATTACACGTATACTATATCATATTACACAATACTATAACTATATCATATTACACTATACTATATCATATTACAACTATACTATATCAAATTACACTATACTATACTATATCATATTACACTATACTATGCTATATCATATTCATGATACTATATCATATTGCATATATCTATACTATATCATATTGCACTATACCATACTATATCATATTACACTATACTACATCAGTATTACACTATTCACTTTACTTAGTCATATTACACTATACTATATCATATTACACTAGATATCATCTATATCCATTTCACACTATACTATACTATATCATATTACACTATACTATATCATATTGCACTATACTATACTACCATCATAGTTGCAAATACTACATCATATTTACACTATACTTTACTATATCATATTACACTATACTGTACTATACCAATTCACACTAAACTATATCATATTACTCTATACTATATCATATTACACTATACTATATTATATCATATTACATTATACTATACTATATCATATTACAATATACTATACTATATGCTTTATTACACTTACTATACTATATCATATTACACTATACTACATCATATTACACTATACTATATCATATTACACTATCACTATATTATAATCATTTACATTTACTATACGATATCACTATCAAGATACTATACCTAATCTCTATTACACTATACTATACTATAACATATTAACTAGCTTATTAAACATATTAATTATATCATAATCATATTACATATACTATATCTATGATTAATTACATATACATACTATACATATACAACATTCATTACGATATATTCATATACACTATACTATATCTATTACACTATACTATATCATATTACACTATACTTACTATATCATATTACAATATACTACATCATCATTACATACACATATCTATACCATATTACACTATACTACTACTATAATCATATTACACTATACTATATCATCATTGCAGCTATACTATACTTATCAAATTACACTATACTATGATCAATATATATACACTATAAACATACATATAACAATACTGCACTATATCATATACACTATACTAATATCATATACCAATACTATACTATATCATATTCATTAACATACTAACTATATCATATTACCCTATACTATATCAAATACACTATACTAATACTATATAATTACATATACTATCCATCATCAATATACCTATCTATATCATATTACACATACTTCATATTACACAATATTACACTATTCATATTCACTACATATCATATTCACTATACTATAATCAAATTAAACACTATACTAACTAATATCATATTAACACTATATCTATGCTTATCATATTACATATACTCATTCATATTGCAGCTATACTATACTATATCCTATTGCACTATACCAACCTACTAATACATATTACACATACTACTGCATATTACACTATCTTTACTATATCATATTACACTTATATCTATTACCTTACATATTACACTATCACTATTACATATACTATTACACTATACATAATTACACTATACTATATACTATATCAAGTGCACTATACATACACTCATATTGCAATATACTGCCATCTTTACCCTATACTTACTAATATCATATTAGCAACTATACTGTACTATACATATTACACTAAAACTAATATCATATTACTCTATACTATATTCATATTAACACCTATACTATTATATAATCATATTACAATTATACTATACTATATCATATTAACAATATACTATACTATTCTATATACACTATACTATACTATATCGATTACCACTATAACTACAATCATATTAAACTTATCTTACATATTAATCTAGTTACCCTATACTTATATGTACTATAATCATATTACATTATACTATACTATATCTTTACAATTACTAGCTATCTCTATTACAACATATTACATATACATATTCATAACATAATTAAACATTTATTATATAATCATATTACAATATACTATACTGATATCTTATTACACTATACATACTATATCATTATAACACTATACTATTCATATTACCACTATACTATACTATAATCATAGTCACATCTATACTCATATCATATACAGATACTATATCATATACATATATAACCTACATATACTACTATCATATTACAACTATTATATCATATTACACTATACTATAATCATTTACACTAACTATACAACATACCCTATACACATATTACACTAATCTATATAAGTAACACTCATACATATCATATTGCACTATACTATACTAATTCATCTTACACTATACTATATCATTATACACTATACTATACCATATTACACTAATAACTGAACTATATCATATTTAACACATATAACTAATCATATTACACAATCTATACCTAATCATATTCACTATACTATATCATATTACACTATACTATCTTCAAATTAACACTATACGTAAGCTATATCTATTACACTATACTCATGCTAAATCTCATATACACTATACGATATCTTTACACACATACTATACTATATCATATTCCAACGATCTATACTCATATTAATCATACCCTAAATAAATACACTATACTAATACTATATCATATTACAACTTACTATGCTTATCATATAACATATACTATATCAATTGCACTAATACTATACTAAATCATATTGCACTATACATACTCATATCATATTACACTATACTACATCATATTAACACTCTTACATATCTATACTAACTACTCATACTTTACACTATACTATCTATACCTATTACAATCACACTATACATACATATTACATATTATCATCATTTAATAAACTATAATCATATGGCACTCATACTATACTACAATCATATTGCATATACTAACATCATATTAAACTATACTTTACATATCATATTACTATACTGTACTATATCATCTTTCCCTATACTACATCATATTACCTACTAACCTATATCTATTACCTATACTTATCATTTAAACACTATACTATATTATATCCTATTACATTAGTAACTATACTATATCAATATATACAATATACTATACTATAACTTATTGACCTATACATACTATATCATATTACACTATAATACTATAATATCATATTACATTATACTATATCATATTACACATGTCCTATACTATATCGTATTGACACATACTATCTAACGATCTCATGTTACACCTATAACTATAATCTTACTATATATCTATATCATATTAGCATATTACACTATCTATATCATATTACACTATACTATACTATATCATATTAAATACCTACTACATCATATTACACTATACAATATCATCTACAAACTATCTATATTCATATTACTACTATACTATATCAATATACACTATACTATACCATATTTTTTACACACGTACTAATACGTATAGCATATTGACACTATACTAATCATATTTCACTATACTATCTATATCATAATTACACTATACTAATCATATTACACTATACTTACCTATTACACTATCTGAACTATATATGATAACACTATACTTATCATATTACACAATACTATACTATATCATATTACACATACTATAA
The DNA here is from genome assembly GCA_019447015.1 of Hymenochirus boettgeri. Lineage (NCBI taxonomy): Eukaryota > Metazoa > Chordata > Amphibia > Anura > Pipidae > Hymenochirus > Hymenochirus boettgeri. The sequence continues at coordinate 40,127 of JAACNH010000876.1, read as the reverse complement.
CTATACACATATACTATATCAAATTACAAGACTATACGATATCTATATTAACACTATACTATGCATATATCATATTACATAATACATATCATATATTGCACTATACTATACTATATCATATTTGCACTCTACCATACTATAGCCTATTACACTATCGACATCATACTTACATCTATACTTACTATATCATATACACTATACTATATCAGTTACACTATACTATACTATATCATATTACACTATACTATACTATATCATATTACACTATACTATATCATATTGCACTATACTATACTACATCATATTGCAATATAACTACCTCATATACAACTATACTTTACATAATCATAATTACACTAATACTGTACTATAACCATCTTTACACCTATCCATATCTATTACTCTATACTATATCATATTACAACTATACTATATTATATCAATATTACACTATACTATACTATTCATATTACAATATACTATACTCATACTTATTACACTATCAACTATACTATATCAGATTACACTATACTACAATCATATTACACTATACGCTATATCATATTCACACTATACATTTATATCATATTACATTATACTATACTATATCATATTACAATATACTATACTATATCTTATTACACTATACTCTATTATATCATATTACACTATACTATATTATATCATATTACGATTATACTATATCATATTCAATATACTATACTATATCTTATTACCTATACTATACTATATCAATTACACTATACTATATCATATTACACTATACTATACTATATCATATTACACTATACTATATCATATTACACTATACCTAAACATTTAAAACCTAACATACAGATTACAATATACTACATAACATCATATTACACTATACTATATCATTTACACTATACTATATCAATATTACACTATATATCTATATCACTATATATATCATATTGCCACTATACTATACCATATTACACGATACTATATCATATTACCACTATACTCATAGTATCATTACACTATACTAATCATATTACACAATTACTCTATGCATATTACACTATACTATATCATATTACACTATACTATACTATACCTTTACCTATACTATACGATATACACTATACTATATCATATTACACTATTACTATAACTACTATATCATATTACACTATACTATATCATATTACACTATACTATACTATATCATATCTGCTTATAGTATACTATGCACTATACATACTTACAAACATTACTACATCATTACACTATAACTATTCATATTACACTATACTGATACTATATCATATTACACTATACTATACTATAATCTATTGCACTATACTTACCATATTACCCTATACTATACTATCATATTACACTATATTATATCATATTAAACACTATACTAGACTAATCATATTACACTATACTATAATCATATTAACACTATACTATATCATATTACATATACTAACTATATCATATTACACTATACTATATCTATTGCACTATAACTATACTATATCATATTACACTATACTATACTATATCATATTACACTATACTATATCATATTGGCCTATACTATACTATATCATATTACACTATACTATACCATATTACACTATACTATACCATACCATATTACACTATACTATATCATATTACACTATACTATACTATATCATATTACACTATACTATATCAGTATTGCACTATACTATATATCAATTACCTATACTATATCATATTACACCTATAACACTGATAACACTATTATCATATTGTATACATCATACTATATCATATTACACTATACTATACTATATCATAACTTACACTAACTATATCATATTGATGCATGCTATACACTATAGTTCATATTACACTAAACACATATCATATTACACTATACTATACACTACGCCTATACGAACAAGCTATTACTATGTCACTTACACTAGACTATACTATATCATATACCTATACTATATTCATATTGCCCAATACTATATCATAACACATACTAATCATATCTATAGCTATACTCATATTACCTAACTAACTATACTATTAACTATAACTATATCATATTACACTATACTATATCTATACACATATTACACTATACTATAATTAAATAACATACTAACTATACTAATGATACCATATTACACTATACTATACTATACTTTAACTATACTGTACTATAAAAGCTCAGTAAGATTTATCTCTATTGTTTATTTTGTAAAACCAACATCACAGTAGCTTTACCATCTTGTCTTATCATGATTTATTGGGAATTAGTTACATAGTATTATCTAATTCGCTGCCATAGATTTATAAAGTTGTATGAACTGTGGTCTATGGAATTATAATAAAGATATGATTTAGCTTGTAACATGGGAATCCAGGTAATGGTTTGGACACAGCTAGAAACAAGACAAATGTTAATTAAAGTAAAAAGGGGGTTGGAAAGTGTAAATATTTGCATGTGGTGAAGTCGTAGGTGAGGGGTTCTGGGGTATAAATTCCCACGTACAGACTGTGGGTCAGTGATCTGTGTCAGTCCCGTGGCAACATGGTGTACCCAGCTGTTTCCTGGTTCTATTAGTGCTTAATGTACAGGTATGAATTAAAATACCCAGAAGGTCATATTACCATTATGGGGTGTAATTATAGTTGGGATTGTCAGAACTGGTCAATGGTCAAATTAAAAGGTTTCCAAACAGCATTTTAACAGGGTTCAAGAGTTAACTTAGTTCTGTATTAATGTTCTCCCACCCTCAGGTTCCTATGGGTAGATTATGTCTCTGTAATTATTTCTCTGTGGGAAGCTTTTGATAATTGGTTATGGTAAGTATGACCATGGCGTACATTCACACGACTAGAGATGGCCGTTTCGCGGACCCGAACCGGGATTCGCCGAGGATTTATCCCGTCCGCAAACGGCGATATTCCGGATTTCCGCCTTCCGAACTTCCGAACCGCGGATTTTTTTTTTTTTTTGAAAATTTTCGAAAATACGAGTATCTCCGTAATTACGAGGGACCCGGAAAACCCGAAGATCCTCGTAATCCGTGGATTCTCGTAATTACGAGAATTTTCGTAAAAATGAGAAATTCTTGTAATTTTGGGGATTATTTTACAACGGAGCAAGCTACATGACCCAATTAGCCATGGCAGCTAACATGATATGGCCAGCCCCCTGGGTATAAAAGGCTGCCTTACAGGCGACATTTTGTCAGGGTGTTGGGTGTGTTTAGTGGAGACCTGACAGTGTAGGAGTTGGAGAGAGATTTTTGTGCGCTTTTTGAGCTTTTTGACCTTTCTGTATGTGGATGTCAGTGTGGTGGTTTAGCACTTGTTGTTACCCACCCTGTATTCACACATCTTGAGACCCAACAGTCTTTTAAGGACTAACTTTGTGAGACCCAAAAGTCCTTTTAAGGACTAACCCCCTGTAAGTCCTTTGGACAAATTTTGTGTTAGACCTTTTGAGGTCTAGGTGTCCTGTTTTTTTGTTGTTATCTGTATCTGTGTGTCAGTGTCTGTGTGTTTGTGTACTGACAGTGCTGCCTTTAGCAGCAATCAGCAGCTTTTGCTGTCTGATCTGCTGTTGCTGTCATTGTGTCTGTTCCTATTGTGCTTTTAGTGAAAAAAAAAAAAAAAAAGCTTGTGTTATTGTTTGCTTCTTGTTGTTTTGTTGCTTTGTCTTTTGTGTTTGTGTGGTGTGTGTGGTGTTATATATACATATATATATATATCTATATTTTTTTTTTTTTTGGTTAAATTTGGGAGAGGGAAATGCCTGGCAGGGCAAGAGGGAGAGCCAGGAGCAGGGGTGCTTCTGCACGTGGAGGAGAGGCAGAGGAGAGCCTACTGAAGCTCTGGCCAGGAGCTACCTGGCCCTTCGCGGGCAGCCGGGTAACCGTGCCCAATATTTTTAGGTAGCCGGGCTAGGGCTATCCCTTCTGATCAGGAAGGCGGGTAGTAGAGTGGATTACCCGCCTTCCTCATCCACCTCCTCACAGGCACAGAGCAGCCGAGCTGCTACTGTAGATATTGTGCCTGCTCCTTCCTCACCTGAGGCTCCTACTGTGGGCATGGAACCTGATCCGCTCTATCAGGATTTCGTTGCCCACATGAAGCATACCTTCGGGGGTCCGGAGGAGGAGTCTCGGATCTGTTTTCGCACACTATGTGTGGGCTAGTGTGTCTTGAGGAGGAGCCGTGCACTGATGCACAATCTTTCCTGTCGCCGAGGCGGAGGAAAGTGCTCAGTGCACAGGGGGACAGAGGCTGACGATGTCACGCAGCAGTCTGTGAGCAGCCAGGGAACTAATGCAGGGGTTGAGGTTCCAGATGCTGCTGCTGTTAGTGACGCAGCCTCCGTATTGAGGAGGTGGAAGTGGACGATGAGGTCACCGATCGTCCATGGGTGCCCTCTTGGAGAGGAGGAGGATAGTGTCTCTGAGATGTCCCTCAAGCATGAGCACGATCCTGACCCAGAGGCAGAACTGGGGGCAGGGGCCGGGGCAGAGGCAGTGCACCTAGTGTTGCATGTGGAGGTACGGCACCAATGAGATCTGGTGCCAGTGCCCCACAGCAGCAGGTGACCTCTGCTCCGAGTCGTGCCGGTGGCTCAGCGGTGTGGGAAGTTCTTCTCACTGGCTCCAGGTGACAGCACGTTGCAGTGTGCAAGTTGTGCATGCAACGTGTTAGTCGTGGGAAGACCACATCACATTTGGGCACCTCCTCTATGAGGAGACATATGATTCTGCACCACTTGCCCGGTGGGAGCAGTGGACAGGGAACGTGCAGGCACCCACATATTCCTACCTCGTGCCCAGGTAGCCACCGTTCCTCTCCTCCCCTCCTCCGGCCCCATCAGCTGCTTCCTCGTGGGAGTTAGGGAGAGTTAGGGAGGAGAGGCAGCCTTGGCCCCAGCACGCGGTGTTAAAGGCCTCTTGACACTGCTGCTGGAGCGTCAGCTAAAAGGCAGGTCTCTCTCTCCCAGTTGTTGGAGCGGAGGCAGAAAACTGTCCCCCAGTCACCCCCAAGCCCAGCGTCTCACTGCCTGTCTACCTTTCAGCCTGGTAGACAGTGCACGTTCAGAGTTTGTGGCCATTGCACACCACAGTGGCAGGTCCCTGGCCATAGGTACTTTGCCCAGAAGGCAGTACCAGCCCTGCACGACCATCTGCAGGGCAATATATCTGCTTCGCTGGACCACAGTGTGGGCAATTGTGTCCACATTACTATGGACGCGTGGTCCGCAAGCACGGCCAGGGGCGGTATGTGTCATTTACCGCCCAATGGGTCACTCTGCTAGCCGGCAGAGACGCGGCACGGAGCGCAAGTGGGGAGATGGTGGTACCACCACACATTGGTGATACGCCAGTCTCCACCCCCCCCACCCCCTCCTCATCCGTGAGCCCCTCTTCCCGACAGCTCCGTGCCCCCCCAGAGCCTATGCTTCGTGCCAGGCGAGACGGTGCCATGCAGTGTTGCAGCTTGTGAATATAACATTGGGTTGAACCGGATCCAAAGAAATTAATTATCTAGGCAGCGTGGGCTGCCATGTAACTCCAACAACCAAAATAACGGCGGTGCTTAGGATCGAACTAGTTATTATTTAAACAACAGTGTTGCAGCTTGTGTGCCTCGGTGATAGGACCACACCGGGGCAAGTTCTGGCAGCACTGCAAGGGCAGTTTGAGAGGTGGCTACCCCACCCACCTCTCAATGGCAAGGTCGTGTGTGACATGCCACCAATATCCTGTCTGCCCTTCGCATGGGCAGAGTCCACCTGTTCCTTGCCTGGCACACGTTCTCAACCTGGTCATCCAGCGGTTCCTCACCAATTACCCTGGTCTCCAGGAGGTACTGAGGATGGCTAGGAGGGTGTCCAGTCACTTCAGGCGGTCATACACGGCCACAGCTCGTCTGCGAGTTTCACAGCAGAATGGTCTGGCGCAGAACCGCCTGATTTGTGACACCCCCACCCGCTGAACTCTAGTCTTATGATGCTGCTGAGGCTGCTCCAGCAGGGCAAGCCATCATAGACTATTGTACGATTACGAGGCAAGATCAGGCTCTGGACCTGGGTTTGCTGTTACCCAGGCAGTGGCTGCTGATTAGAGATGCCTGCCGTGTGCTCGCGCCATTTGAGGAGGCCACCGGATGGTAAGCCGCAATGATGCCACCATTGCGGATACCATCCCACTGTGTTCCTCCTTGACACACTCTGGCGGCATACTCGACAGGGCACTCGCTGTCGAGCAGCAGCACTGGAAGAGGAGGACGCCGACACCGTGATGCTTTCCGAGCCCGAACATCACGGTGCAGAGCAGCCGTCCGATGATGAGGGGGGGATTTAGGTGACCTGGACCAAGGGGAATGGGGCATTCCTCTAGGGGGACATCTCAACCCTCCCAAGTACCACATGTCATTCGTGGTTGGGGAGAGGTTGAGCCCGACACTACTGTCCTCAGTGACATGAGGACATGGGGTCCTCTGCGGCAGCAGTTTGCGGCGCATGGGCTCTTTCATGCTGCAATGCCTTCGCAAGGACCCCAGGATTAAGGCCATCAAAGAGAAGGCACAGTATGGGTGGCCACCCTTATAGATCCCCGCTATAAGGGTAAAATGTCGGAGTTTATCCCCGCAATCTCAGAGGGAAGGTAGAATCGCAGCACTATGAGGCAACACTGCTACATTGCCTCTGTTCTGCCTTCCCAGGTGCTGGCAGGCCTACAGCACCTGATGTTGGAGATCAACAGGCCTCACGTTCCCCTGTGCCTGACAGGAGGACACAGTACAGACCCCTCGCGGCCAACTTCAGGCTGTTCTTCCAGCCACAGTTGCAGGCCCATCTACTGGCACTCCACACCAGCAACACCCTCAGTCGCCAGGTCACCGATTACATCGGATCCAGGGCCGTTGTCCACATCAGACACTGAGGATCCACTGGATACTGGGGGGCGAGGCTTGATATCTGGCCCGAGTTGGCACAGTATGCCATCGAGGTCCTTTCATGCCCGTCATCCAGTGTTCTTTCGGAGAGGACCTTCAGTGCGCAGGGGTGTTGTAACGGAGAGGAGGACCCGTCTCTCCACTGAGAATGTGGGACCGCCTTACATTAATCAAGATGAATGAGGCGTGGATCACATCTCAATACGCACCCCATTGCTGATGCCCGTGACTGAAGGCCTCCTGCCCCTGGCCACCCATACTGCTCCTCCGCCTCATTTTCCACCTAGAGGCTTAGCTGATGCCAGCTTAGCTGGCAAATGGCAATTTTTATTATTAGCTGGCCATATATGGTCCTACCTTGCTCTACTGCATTCATGTATGAATAACAAATGCTCTGCGACAACAGCTACCGTGGCTAATTTTTCTAAGATTGGGTCAATCCTGCCTGGCCGAGAGCAGTACTCCATATTTGTTTTCTTCGTTCTCTCTCCATGAGGCACCTTTGTGGTGTCACCTACTCTGACCATTCATACAGCCCAACAGCTACTCTGTGGCTAATGTTTTAAGCTCTGGGTCAATCCTGCCTGGCCCGAGAGCAGTATCCATATTTGACTTCGTTCTCTCTCCATGAGGCACCTTTGTGGTGTCACCTACTCTGACAATCTCATACAGCCGCAACAGCTACTCTGTGGCTAATGTTTTCAGCTCTGGGTCAATCCTGCCTGGCCCGAGAGCAGTACTCCATATTTGATCTTCGTTCTCTCTCTCTTGAGGCACCTTTGTGTGTCACCTACTCTGACCATCTCATACAGCCGCAACAGCTACACTGTGGCTAATGTTTTCAGCTCTGGGTCAATCCTGCCTGGCCCGAGAGCAGTACTCCATATTTGATCTTCGTTCTCTCTCCATGAGGCACCTTTGTGGTGTCACCTCCTGTGACCATCTCATACACCCACAGCTACACTGTGGCTAATGTTTTCAGCTCTGGGTCAATCCTGCCTGTCCCGAGAGCAGTACTCCATATTTGTCTTCGTTCTCTCTCCATGAGGCACCTTTGTGGTGTCCCCTACTCTGACCATCTCATACGCCGCAACGCTACTCTGTGGCTAATGTTTTAGCTCTGGGTCAATCCTGCCTGGCCGAGAGCAGTACTCCATATTTGTCTTCGTTCTCTCTCCATGAGGCACCTTTGGTGGTATCACCTACTCTGACCATCTCTTACAGCCGCAACAGCACTCTGTGGCTAATGTTTTCAGCCTGGGTCATCCTGCCTGGCCCGAAGCAGTACTCCATATTTGATCTTCATTCTCTCTCCATGAGGCACCTTTTGTTTTCACCTACTCTGACCATCTCATACAGCCGCAAACGCTACTCTGTGGCTAATGTTTTCAGCTCTGGGTCAATCCTGCCTGGCCTGAGAGCAGTACTCCATATTTGTTCTTCGTTCTCTCTCCATGAGCACCTTTTGTGGTGTCACCACTCTGACCATCTCATACAGCCGCAACAGCTACTCTGTGCTAATGTTTTCAGCTCTGGGTCAATCCTGCCTGCCCGAGAGCAGTACTCCATATTTGATCTTCATTCTCTCTCCATGAGGCACCTTTGTGGTGTCACCTACCTGACCATCTCATACAGCCGCAACAGCTACTCTGTGGCTAATGTTTTCACTCTGGGTCAATCCTGCCTGGCCTGAGAAGCAGTACTCCATGTCCAGTGGGGCCAAGCTTGCCTGGCTCTTCAACATGGTGGCAAACTGCAGTGGGCCTGCTGTAACTAAATGGTGCTGTTCCTACGAAGCCTTACCCTTTCACCTGCTTTCCCTTGCACATGCATACTTGAGGGGAGTAGCCAATGGGGTGAGGGTATGTCCAGTGGGGGCCAAGCTTGCCTGGCTCTTCAACAATGGTGGCAAACTGCAGTGGGCCTGCTGTAACTCAATGCTGCTGTTCCTACGAAGCCTTACCCTTTCACCTGCTTTCCCTTGCACGAAGCATACTCTGAGGGAGAGTAGCCAATGGGTGAGGGGTATGTCCAGTGGGGGCCAAGCTGCCTGGCTCTTCAACAATGGTGGCAAACTGCAGTGGGCCTGCTGTAACACAATGGTGCTGTTCCTACGAAGCCTTACCCTTTCACCTGCTTTCCTCCTTGCCACATACCTGAGGGAGAGTAGCCAATGGGGTGAGGGTATGTCCAGTGGGGCCAAGCTTGCCTGCTCTTCACAATGGTGGCAACTGCAGTGGCCTGCTGTAACTCAATGTGCTGTTCCTACAAAGCCTTACCCTTTCACCTCTTTCCCTTGCACGAAGCATATCTCTGAGGGAGAGTAGCCAATGGGGGTGAGGGTGTATGTCCAGTGGGGCCAAGCCTGCCTGGCCCACAACAATGGTGGCAAACTGCAGTGTGCCTGCTGTAACTCAATGCTGCTGTTCCTACGAAGCCTTACCCTTTCCACCACTTTCCCTTGCACGAAGCATACTCTGAGGGAGAGTAGCCAATGGGGTGAGGGGTATGTCCAGTGGGGCTAAGCCTGCCTGGCCCCACACATGGTGGCAAACCACAGTGGACATTATGTAACCCAGTACCCCATCGCCTTCTTTGCCTTGTTGTGTGCAAACTACTAAAGGGGAATGTGGCCAATGTGGTGTGTTAATGGCATTAATGGTAAGTTATATACATTATAAGTACCGACATTATCTAGCTAAATAGATATGTGTATTGTAATTTTTCAAATAAAAATTGATTATGAATCTATCTGAATAATTTGATATATCGAAAATAAAGCCCAAAAACATTTTTTTTGCAGAACTGTTTATATATATATATATATATATATATATAATATATATATGAATTTTTTTTTTTTTTAAAACTATTTCAAAAAAAAAAAAAGGGGGGTTTCTGGGTGCCCTCCTCTCCAGTCTGGTCAGGCGGCGTCCAGGCGGCGGTCCAGGCGCCGCACCATGTGGCGCATCTCCCGCCGCATGCTCTGTAGTTCTGTGGAGGAAGATATTGAGAGAATTGTGGTGAGATGTTCGAGCACATTCCTAAAGCACCATGCGGTAGATGCAAATTTGCACCTGATAACTACTTACACATACATGTACTGCAATGCTATAATGTTGCGGTTGTCATAAAAAGGAAAGCTCAGTATAAGATATCATTATTTCTAAAATTCTTAGTTTTATATTATGCATCCTAGTTATGGTAACAGTGTTTCTACTGATTGGCTGTTGGATGGGTCAAACATGCTCAGATCTCTACTGAGCAACTGAATCAACCAGGCACTGGGTCAACAGCAAACAACATAAGGTCTCATTAGGGGTCCTGCAAACAGGAAGTCAGTATTTCAGTTGCATTTATTTATACACAGACACAATGCTGATATGCTGAATGGGCAGATTAAGGTCATTGGGATGGATAATACTGCTCTTTTTCCTTAAAAGTATATATATATCACTGAACTTCCACTTAAGCGATATTATTGCATCATGGGGATCACTGATAAACAGCAGTAGGTAAATGCTGGCATAAAACATTACGTTTATGCTAAATTGTATCAGAACATTCTTGGTTTTGTATCACTAGGACTGTGCTCATACAACATTTGTGGTGCAGCCCCCATAAAAGCATTGTCAAACCACATACCCATGTTGCATCATGTAGCGTGGATTTTACACTGGGAAAAATACAGATATTAATAGTCTTGTATATAACATTTCATTAACGTTGCATATGATTTACTTACGATTCTCAACATGGCCGCCAGATTGACGGAGAGGCAGGAGGTGCTGGAGGGGCTGGAGGGTGGAGGGCCTGGAGGGCTGGAGAGGGTGGAGGGGGTGGAGAGGGTGGGAGGCCTGTAGAGGCTGGTCCTCTTCTAGAAAAAAAATGTTTTATTTCAACAATCACCGTCCAATCCATTAGTATATATTACATGTATAAGAACATTTCCTAAAAGGCTATGTAGTGAACATTTTTGACTGTATATTGTTTCCTTTTTTTATTTTCGAAAATTTTTATCAGTGAAATAATAAAATTCACTTAATTATCAATGATAATTTCACTAATTATTTGCTGACAATCAAGGTCAATAAAAAGATAAAAAACTTACGTGTCTGGCTGGGCGCCCGTTTCCTCTCTTCTTGGCGGTGGACTGCCCGGTGGGGGCGATGGTGAGCCCGGAGGGGCAGGACTGCCCGAGGGCAATGGGCTGCCCGTAGCCGGAGGGCTAGTTGGTGGTAGTGCTAAAAAAAAAGGAAATTTATTTTAACTCTCACTGTCATTAAATGTTCAAATACATTTACTAAACAATTCTCGGAGAAGTTGTCAAAAATTATGCAAACATTTGGATAAGGGCTTGGACATATCAACGTGTTAAAAAGCACACAATAGTGTGGCACAATTAATGGATCCTCAATTTTTGCACAATTATGCTATCGTACTGCACTCGCATGGCAATACACATGAGCGCACCGGAAACACGCGCTTGTATGCTTGTTTCTGGAGCGCTAGTGTGCTGTAATGTGGCCTTGGACAAATGAAAGATTTAGAAAAATGTTTTTTTTTCAATAGGTCACTTACATCTCTTCCTCTGGCGGGGACGGTGGTGGGGGTGGGGTATCCAGGAAGATTCCCCTGCAAATTAAAATAAAAAAAATACATAATGAATGATATATCTAAAAGAAATATTTAATTATATACTTTGAATTCTGCTTGAAAATACAGATTAAATAAGGAAATATGTTATAGTTTCTTTAAAATCAATCATATTTCTATGGCAATGATTTCATACCTTATTCTGGCTAAGTACTTATATTTTATTGTGTGTATTGTAGCCACGGAAGGGAAAAGTTGTTGGTTGTAGGGGAGCATCAGTAGCTGTGTGTACTTGTATCTGTATAGATTTTGTGGGTAACACAACATTTTTAATTTTGGAGTGTAAAAATACATTTTTAATAATTGATCAACATTTTATTTTGACTTTACTTTCCCTTCAAATAGGGCTGCCATGTACTAAAAGGGTGGGTCAGTAAAGTGGTTTAACTGTGTCTATGTGTGGGTATCAGTGTGCATTTATAAGAAAAGAAATCAATTTGAATGATCGATTTCATTTTTAACTTTACTTAGCCTTTAAATAAGGCTGCCATGGAAATGGAAGGGTGGGCCACACAGTGTGTTTACCTGTGCATTTTGAATTTATAGGTGTTATGTTAAATAAAGTCACTTTTCAGTGATTTTATTTTTGACTTTACTTACCCTTTAATTAGGGCTGATATTGAATAATATATAAGAATAATAATAATGTAATAATAACCAGTGAATGGAAAATACAAAGAACTGGATCTCTCTCTCTCAAGCCAAATTTAAGGATTATTGATGTTTTTAAAACATATATATATATAAATATGTTTTTGTCAGAAGTGAATAAAATATTTTCTACGTATTAAATACAGTAATATAATAAAAAGTATACTTGCCTTCTATCTTTGCCGAACGGCAGCCACATATTGAGGCCTCTGCCTCTTGAGGTCAGACCACAGTCTCTGGAGGGTAGAGACAGTGGTCTGATATCCAAAGCGGCGCAGGATCCGGCGCTGTAGCCCCTCCATTATTCTGCGCCTCCACGCCGCACTGATGGGCGCCAGGGGGGAATTCATCATACCCCCTGAGCAGGAGGAGTTCAAGGCGTATAGTTGCCTGCAGCACTGGCCATTTTATAGCAGGAAGTTCCGGTTCCTCGTTTTTACGAAAATCCGCGGATTTACGGAAATCTTCGTTTTTACGGAAATCCTCGTTTTTACGAGATTCCTCGTTTTTACGGGAATCCTCGTTTTTACGGAGATCCGCGGGTTTACGGAAATCCTCGTATTTTCGAAAAAAAAACGTTTTTTAAAATTCACGCTAGCGGACTGTCATTTTTAGGTGTTGTAGGCATTGATACGTGTTTCTAAGGACATTACCCAGGTCCCTGAGTGATTAAGTGTACATTACCAAGGCTATTAGACCACTTTTAATGCGGATTTTCCGAACTTTCATTTTATACGTTTTAAGGGTCCGCTCGCGGATTTTCGAATTTACGGATTTTTTCGAAAATCCGTGGATCCTCGCGCGGACCGTATTTTTCGAAGTTCGGACATCTCTATTCACGACCATTCAGACTTACAATACCAAGCAGAAGCCTAAAGAATGGCAATGGTAATATATAGGCCTCATTTAACAAGAACTGCAGCACGCCATTTCTAGTCTTAAAGTCATGCTGACCTTTTTACTAGCAGTTAGCATGACTGGGCATGTCCAGTAAAAAAAAACCTTTGATATAAATGCAGATCATTCCCCCCCAAACCCCAGTCTCGCATTATAATGAAATGCCAAAGATGCCTCTAAAAAGACTTACCGACCAAGTCCCTTGCTGCTCCATCTCTGCTTTGCGTCTGACAGACGATTCTATGTCCTGGTTGCGGCTTTCAGTTAAGACGTGACGTCACACCCAATTGCCTGACAGCCATGGAAGTAGAGTTTTGTCATTTATTATAAACTGGGGTTTGGGGGGTGATCTGCATTTATACCAAATGTTTTGTTCACTGGACTGCCCTTTAAGGCAGGAGTTGCAATGGCTAACACCAGTGCAGCCGGTACTGGCTATTTAATATAGTGGCTGATTGCAACTGTTTCATGGTAACTTCTTACAGCAGCTAATAGCTGGCATAGGCCCACACATATGGTAGAGCCTGACCAGAATCACCCAGGGCTGCAACTGCCATTTAAGTACAGGGGACCTCTGGTGAATTCCCCTGCTGCAACTATGTATACTGAAATGACAACTAAACCCAGAAGTCTGATGCCAGATATAGTACATGGAAAGTATGAGAGACCCGTTTACACATACAAAACTTTGGCTATAAAGTGTAGCTTGATTGCTGTATGGGTTTGTATTACTACCTGTACCTGGCCCAACAGAAATTCTTCTGGTCTGTTATGTGCTTAAAAAACTGTCTGGTGTTTGGGCCCTGGGGCAATTATCCCATTCATCCTCCTATAATCCGGCACTGCTCCTTGGTACTGCACATAAATACCAGCCTGATACGTAGCTGTGTCCCTTAACCTTGGACTGGTAGATATTGTTATTTTACTCATATAATATGTCTGTGTAGATTCAATATGTGCCTAGTACCCAGTATTGCTGCAGGTTCTCATTATGTTTAAATGATGGTATCCCTGTGATAGTTTGACTTATTAGATATTTTGAAGCCCCTCGTACCTGCCGCAGAGCGGGGCCTTGATGGGGCTGGCAGAGAAGAACCGCAGTCCCCTCCCTCTCTATTGGTGCTTCGTCCGTATCTGGGAGCCGCCTGGTGCTTCTGGATCATGGGCGGATGACGTAATAGGCACGCGGCCCGGGAGGAGGTTCTCTTCTTCCGTTCCAGCTAATGGCTGCTCTGTTTCCCTCCTTATCTTTTGGGGTTTCCTTATTCCACTGGTAGGATGATGACGGGGGCTAAATAAGGAGGGGGGTGGCATTAAGTGACAGCATGGGGGTTGTAATCCCAGGAAGCGAGCTAGGGCGCTGCACAAGATTATTTAAGAGAAACAGTTAGTAGGGTATCAGTTAATATATTGGTTAATATCTTGTTAATATATTTGTTAAATTATTAGGATTTGTTACTTATTAAGACTGTGTATGGATACTTTGGACAAATGTTTACCAGTTAAGGGCATGGCCACACTGCAATGCAAACACAATCGCACATGGAATCGCATGTGATTTCATGTGCGATTTTGTTGCGTTTGCGCATGCGTTTTTTTCATTAACTCTTGGGAAACGCATGCGATTGCGATTTAAAATGCAGAACGCAAATCGCAATCGCATCGCACCGCACCAGATAATGCGCATTTTCAGTGCGTTGCCGCGATTCCAATGATTTAAAAAAACGCAAGCGCAAGCTCAGAAAAATCACAGCACTGTGGCCTAGCCCTAAAAGTGACAAAATATTTAGTAAAATAATGCTGCGGCCTTTTATTTCCCAAAACAGTTGTCGTGTTTTATTTGGGGTGGGAGATGGATCGGGTGGTGGTTTGTAGGGGACAAAGGGAGGTCCAGTGTCGACCGTGCCCTGTCAATAATTACTGAATTTAATCTCCTCTTCCCCACTTGAGGTGACACTTTTCTTGTTGCTCAGCATGTGTAGGTACCAAACACTTTTGGGGATGATGCAATGAAAGGTGGAAGTTTCCCTGTGATATTAATTTGCAGCAGCCAATCAGGTTTTGTCTTTTTTACTGGGTTACTGTAGTTAAATAACATCTGATTGGTTGCTGCAGATTAACAGCATGGGCAAACATTTACACCTTTTATTACACCAGCCCCTAAGTGATGTGAGAGGGTTTCCCGTCCTGATTTACATTGACACATTGTCTGGTTAACCTGCAGCTGCTATAAAAGTGACATTGTATCTGTGTCATATTAATGGTCTGTATCTGTCACAGGGCAGAGATGAGTACAAGATGGGTTATCTGACTTAATATCTAATGGGAATGGGTTTACCTCTTTATACAAGGTAAGAACATACTGATTAGTTTGTTTTCAGACATACGTTAACATTATTTACAGTGAATATTTTTATTTTCCAACCCTCAGGTTCCTATGTGGCAGATGTTATGTCTCAGTCTCCAGATTATGTTCCTCGTGTGTCACCAAGACCTGTCACCATCACATGTAAAGCCAGTACTGGGATTAGCACACTCACTGGCCTGGTCACCAACGAAATCGGACAACACCAAAGCTGTTGATCTAATATCAGACACCCGATAAACACCGGGACCCCAGAGCGGTTCAGTGGCATTTGGTCTGGAACTGATTTCACTTGACAATCAGCAGAGTGGAAATAGAAGATGCAGCAACATTATTACTGTCAGCAGCGTTATAGCTCCCCATTCACACAGGATACAGAGCTGTACAAAAACCTTCCTTCCTCTTTTTTTGAACTCATTGCTATATATTTTCTATCACACCAGGTTAAATATGTGAAATTCACAGCATATAATACAAACTCTTGTTGTTTGATCATCACAATGTCAGTAGAAGGAAAAGTTCTTGTAGTTAAAACACATTTACTGTTTCTGATGAAGTAGATACAGCAACGTAATGTGCAATAGGCAGCAGCAAAAAATAATGCTGTGTAGCAAGAATGTTTCAGGCTGGGTACACACAAATAGGCAGATTCCAAATTTTCCTTCTGACTGATGGGACAATTGGAAAGGAAAATCCTTGGGTCACATTTGTGCAGGGCCACATCTACCATTAGGCAGAGTGAGACACTTGTCTCAGGTGGCACCCTTGCACTGAACAAGAAAAGTGGCAGACAGGCAACAGTGGTTTGTTTAGCTTTGTTAGTTTGTGAGGCTATGTTAGACTAGTTAGGTTGTTAGGCCCTGCTAAGAGTCCTACTTGATGTTGGTGGCAGGCTACAAATCTTTTGGCCAAAATCTTTTATACTACAGAAATTATGGCATTTCAAATTTACTGTAACAGTTGTACCAACATGTATAGCACAGGCTATAAAATAAGTTGATTTGAGCAACAGAAACCTGAAAGGAGCATACGGTTGTGGCAACACAAGTTGTTTGAAAAGGGATGTAATACTGTTTATAGTAATTTACATTATTGCTATTGACTGTCTGAGGATTTTTTTTAAATACCTGTTGATAGGAAGTTTTAAAATCTTAAACTTAGCCATGCCAGTCATCCACAAAGCCACGGCCACTTATCGCGCGGCGGCACGACGAAACCGAAAGGGCAGAAATAAAAAGTTTGGATCAGGCAGCAAAAACCCTAGAAGTTCCCATGCATTTGTGAAAAGAACAATATCAGTTAATTCAGTGGAACCCATTGGGGTAAAAAAACTCCTATAAAGAATTTGAGTATTTGCAAACAATATTGGCAGTCGGGTAAGAGCAAAGTCCGCCAAACTCCACCCAGTTCTGGTCAACACTACATAGGCACCTCCTCTTACCCTAATAGATCCAGTCCCAGCCCAGCCATACCGTCCCATCCTTTCTGGAATGAAGCCAGCCAATCGGGGACAGTGTGTGAGTTCTGACAGGTCCCACAATGATTTCATCTTATTAAAGGAAATGTTTCCACTAAAACCAGACCCAGAGCATTTGCTGGTAACAATTTAATGAGATATCATCACACTGTGCAGATTAGGTTATGTTTTAAGTGATCTAGGACTAGCAAATCATCCCTTTAGGGCTCGTTCGCACATCACGTTTGCTCATTGTGTGCATTGATCTGCTGGGTTAACGCACAATGCATGCCATTTATTCAATGTAGCTCTGAGCATACTACATCTCAGCGCTCAATGTGAACAGCACCATTCATTTCTATATGCACTGCTTTTTGGTGCGATGTAAAACGCACTCTAGTGTAAGTCTGACACTTCAAAACCAATTATCAAAACCCAACGTTTCAGGGGTACATGCCCCTATTCCTCAGGTGATGTGGAAGCAACGTAACACAGGGTTCAATACCCTCTTACCTATGGTGAATAGACACTCCCAGGGGCGTGTCATGTGCAAATTAACATAATTAACAACCGCAACTTAGCAAAATTAACAAGTGAAACAACTGATTGAATTAAATATAAATGTTTATTCTAATACAATAATTATTCTGTGCTTTAAATCATTATTTTGAATAAGAGATGAATAAAAGAATAAATATTATCTCATCATTTCAAAGTGCATCCGATATTTCAGTGTCCATAAAATCAAGGAATTTCATACTCAATGAAGTCCACTAGAGGAGTTTAATTCTCTTGACCTGGAAAATGAATATGGTTCAATGTAGTAAAATGGTGCGTGTTGATGTCCGTAGAAAAGGCTAGAAAAGATACAGTTAAATTAAGTTTTATATAGTTATTAAGTATTTAGAAGTATCTCCTATAAATACTTTAAAAACACCTTAGACCCTTTTTTGTGGGTTATAATGTTAGGAAGTCAGTTTATAAGAAAAGAAGACCAATCTCCATTAAGTCCTTGTGGGCAGATGGTTGTCTAATGTGTCTCATCCAAAAGCATTCCTTCTGTAACGTAATTTTTCAAAGTTCCCCCTCTCTGTTCCTTATACCCACTTATTACCACTAGTATAAACCATCTTAACTGTGGTCTGTATTACAATAAGTTTTTACATGACATAACTTTTCATCTTTTACCATTTGTTCCATGAAAGTTGGAGATATCCTCTCTATGTTCCCCAATTTGTTCTTAATTTCCCTTTCGCTTTCCCTACGCTCCCCCACAAGGGCATTTGAGTGAGTAAATCATCCCAGTGGTTCTACATGTAGAAAAGTCTTTTAGTTTTATTTGATTGCCTTTAAGTGGACGAGGCAAGGTTTTGCCTGGTATAATAGCATTGCATGCTTGGCAATTCCACAAGGGAATGTGCCAATTTGGGATCTCCTAGTAAGGATGGGTGCTAGATTGGGAGCTAATAGGTCAGCTCGTACCAGCTTGTTGCCTATACTCTTTGCTTTTTTTGTACAAAAATAAGGGTGGATTTTTGAATAAGGCTCATACTGATCTCACAATTTTTTGTATTTTATTGGAACGTGTGTGTTGATACGAACAGGAGCTATCTATTTTGGAATAAGCTCTCTATTTATTTATCTAATTATTATGGTCTATTGCTAGAGCCCTTTCTAGGTCTTTCACCAAGCTGTTTTTAGGGTAGCCTCATGCAATAAATGTACTTTTCCATTCTTCCATTCTTACCCATTGTGAATCTCCCTGTACTATTCATCTTATTCTTAAGAATTGACAAGGGAGGAGACCTTTTGTCACATACAGTATTGGCTATTAGCTATCAGGGTATTATTCCTATCTATCTCTTTAATGTATAGGTCAGTCACTAGTTAATCTTTCCTTTTATTAACCAGTACTTCCAGGTAGCTTGCACTGTGCTATTCAAATTTGAATGTAAATCTCAAGACGGAATGTTTGCTATTAAAGGATAACTATACTGTAAAAATTAACTTTTTAGAAATAAAAAGTATCTGGGGGAGGGAGGTAGGATTTGATTGTTCCCACTCCCAATTGTTTCGTTGAGGAGCTACAGCGATACAGTTTTCATCTGCCAGGTTAGTGCCCTATATTAAAGATAGAGCTGAAGCATCAGGAAGACTGACATAAGAAATTTTCTTGATGCTGCTGCTTCTGATGAAATTATATTGGGATGTTGAATGCTCCTCATCTACCTCCCTGTTCTGGGTACTTAACTGTTTTTTAATAAAGTTTCAAAAAGGCTCCCTTGGTGTGTGGGCATGAAACCTAAACAACCCAAAACCTTTGGCTATAAAGTGTAGCTTGGTGCTGTATGGTTTGTATTACTACCTGTACCTGGCCAATAGATATTCTTCTGGTCTGTTCTCCAGTGTTTGGGGCCCTGGGCAATTGTCCCATTCACCCTCCTATAATCCAGCACTGCTCATTGGTACTGCTGTGTTCCTTTAACCTTGGACTGGTAGATTTCGTTATTTCACTCATTTAATATGTCTGTGTAGATTCAATATGTGCCTAGTACCCAGTATTGCTGCAGGTTCTTATTAAGATGATGGGATCCCTGTGTAAAAAAGGATTTTTATATTTCATATGCAGTTAATTGTCAGATAGTTTGACTAATAGTTAATATAATTAATGAATTACTCCTCTTCCCCACTTGGGGTGACACTTTTCTTGTTGCTCAGCATGTGTAGTTACCAAACACTTTTGGGGACGATGAATAAAAGGTGGAAAAGTTTCCCTGTGCTATTAATTTGCAGCAGCCAATCAGGTTTTGCCTTTTTTACTGTAGTTAGTTAACATCTGATTGGTTGCTGCATATTAAAAGCATGGGCAAACATGCACACCTTTATTACACCAGCCCCTAAGTGATGTTGTGAGAGGGTTTCCCGCCTGTATTTACATTGACACATTGTTGGTTAACCTGCAGCTGCTATAAAAGTGACACTGTATCGTGTCATATTAATGGTCTGTATCTGTCAAAGGGCCAGAGATACAAAGATGGGCTTTCTGATATCTAATGGGGATGGGTTTACTCTTTATAAAAGGTAAGAACATACTGATTAGTTTGTTTTCAGACATAAGAAAATTATTATACGTGAATATTTTTATTTCCACCTCAGGTTCCTAGGGCAGATTGTTATGTCTCGTATCCAGATTTATGTCTCTGTGTCACCAGGGAGACACTGTCACCATCACATGTAAAGCCAGTATGGGATTGGCAACAGCCTGAACTGGTACAAACAGAAATCAGGACAAGCACCAAAGCTGTTGATCTATGGTGCAAGCTACCGATACACAGGGACCCCAGAGCGGTTCAGTGGCAGTGGTCTGGAAAACTGATTACACTTTGACAATCAGCGAGGTGGAGTAGAAGATGCAGCACATTATCACTGTCAGCAGTATATAGCTACCCATTCACACAGTGATACAGCAGCTGTACAAAAACCTTCCTTCCTCTTTCCCTGGTTACCCTCCTGTGTATCATTACCAGACAGACTGTAATATATGTAATATATAATAAGGATATGAATGTGAACAATAAACACAATTTTCCAAAATAGCCTTGAATGTTCAAATTAGCGAAAATACAATCGGAGACCAGTTTCAAGTTTCCAATCACATTTATGAAAATCTAAAGTTCGAGGCTATATTTCGATAATTTCGAAAACATTCAAAAACATAGATAATCTCTGAAAATACGATCGGAAACACGAAAATGGTCGCCGATCATATTTTCAATTATTTCCGAACGTTGAGGCTATTTTCTAAAATTATCGAAAATAGCCCCCACATTCGGAAATTATCAAAAATTCGTTCCGGTTCGGATTTTTGGATCTTCGGGATTTTCCCGAGATCCGGGAATCTGAAAACAGTATGAAACAGTGAGTTTCGGCCATCTCCAATGGGATTATATTACATGGACACCACCCAGTTCCTGCATTGTTTCCCATTTACAAGTAAATGTTTTATGTTATAAGCAGTGATGAAAATAAACAAACACATATAAATAAATGTTGCAAGGCACACAACCCTGTGTGCAACCCATGTGACTTACAAAAATACAAATACCTCCACTTGGAGAAATATATAACAGGTGGAACAGACCTCTGCTCAAAAAGAAACAAAAAGTCTCAACAATATTATTTAACACAAACCACATGTAATGTAATAATATGTATACTGTACTGTATATCAAAAATTATGTGCACCAGAAATAAATCAATTGCGTAAAAGTAAATTTACACACTCACTTGGCGCTGGACAGATTAATCAGTAAAAAATTAATACAGATGATAACTATAAAAAAAATACATTTAAAAATCGTAAATCAATTATAATGTTTACATAGAACAATATAAAACAATCAATAAGGACCTATAAAGTTAATAGTCCTTCACCAATGATTGGGTTAATTATTCATTAATAGTTCACAGTATAAAATGGATATGCAATGTTCTTTGTATACAAGTTCTTATCTTGTAGCAGATTTTTCAAGGTCACAACGAGATGTGAGAAGTGCTTGTATACTCAAATGGGCCGCAGTGTGTGTGGTAGGAGGCAGGGGTGTCTATAGGGTGTTTTGCCACCGAGCAAAAATTTTGAATGCTGCCCTTGTACCACTTGGTGCCATGAAGTGTGCCAACGCAAACCAGGGTTAGGTGTGTGTGGCTTCCGGTGGCTGTTACATGTTGGTCTTTTAAACTTCACATCACAGCGGTATTTATACAATTCTCATAAAGGACATTTATCCACACCATAATTCCTGCCGCTTTTCTTTTAAAAAAAAATTACAGTGAGCTCTGCTGCCGCCTCTTGATGTTTTCAGGGGTGCTGCCCTGAGCATTTTGCTCATATTGCCTCATTAGAGAGACACACTGGTTGGGGACAGATTATTCCATTTATTAGCGTGTGTGATTCTTGAGACACCACTACAAAAAGTCTAAAGTTTCTTGCCTCCTAAAATGGTCGGTTTGGGCCATTTCAAAGGTACGGTTAAGGGGGTTTTGACTTAAGGGCACAGCCTTTAAGTTTTTCATTGGGTCCTTTTGCTTTTCTTGCTGCAGTGTCTCTGCCTGAACTGATACAAGTAGGCTACTGGTTATTCAGGAAATATGGCATGTCAATATTAAGGAGCAGTGGCACTGTGGGTTTGTTCAAGATTTTTAGGTTGAAACTCTTTGAACTTTCCCATCCAGAAAATCTGTAGAGGAGCCACAATTCTAAAAAAAAAAACGTGCGCAGAATTTAGTATGTAAAAGGAAATACACATCAAGTAGCCGAAGGTGTGTTTGTTGTTGAAAAACTGGAAGCTATTCAAAATACAGAGCTGGTTAATATTTCCAGTAGTTTAAAGCCTTGGTCCTATTGGGGTAGTTGTTGGCTAGTCACTGTGCACACCCATAATGTGGCATATTATTTGAGTAAGACATGTGGATGATTAATATTTTGTTGTGTTTTTTTATTGTCATGTGGGTTTGGTAAGATTTATAACAGATATAGTTATATTTTTTCCTAATTTTTTTTCTCAAAATCAGCTAAAAGTATAAAATTGAGTGACTGTGCCCAGAATTCTGAAAAATGACAAGAATGGCACTGTTATGTTAGATAAGGTGTGTGATTCCAGAAATTATATAGTTTTCTATATACAGTATTTGTGAGTTTGAGGGGGTTATTTAGTTAAAAAAAACTAAAAAGCTGTCCAAAATAGAGAGCTAGTTGAATTTTTCTGTAATTACACCTGGGCCTTGGGTAACATTGGGGTGTTGATTTAGTAGCCTAACTGTGCGTACACCCATGTATATGACACATGTTTCATTCAGGAAATGTGGGATTGAGATTTTAGTGAGGTTTTTACTTATCATGTGGGTTTGAACTTGAGAAAAGATTAACGTTGAATCATCTTTTTCCTTCATTGTTTTAGAAAATCTCTCAAAAAGCATGACACTTCTAGTAAGAACTATGTCTGGGATTCTGCGTGTAATGTATAACAATGTATGTTACCAGGAGGCTACAAAGCTGTGGAGGAAAAAGATGTCAAGTCTGGGTTAGGTGTGTAGAGAAGGTCCAAGTTTGGTGCAGTCAGTAGTCCTGTATAGTGTGCAGTGGTTCTGAAAATATGTAGAAGTGGTGGTCGCTAAACCACACTGTTCATCGGGCTAGGGGGGAGGTGTGTAAATCATTGAGGTTGGTGAGGGATCTATAAAAAAAGCAGGGGAAGCTAAGTGTTAGTTGTCCAGTGTGGAAGGAAACGGTAAAACTATGAACTGTCTTCCATTGGACATGGTGATGGCGGTTAAGGATAGGGTTTTTTGTTGTTTGTTTTTTTTAAAAAGACTGTTGCATGTTACTGGTATTATGATACATAATGTGAGGTTGATCCATGGAGATTTCCAATTGACATTTGTAGTCAGATTTTATATTGTACAGCGCTGCACCCTAGTGGCGCTATATAAATAAACATAGCCATACATGACATACAAAGGATTTTTTTCTCCCTCATACTGTTTTTGCCTGCTGGGGGGGCGGGAGGGGGACAGAGGCGGAGACACAACGATACATAACACGACGACATACAGTACTACAAATACGAGACGACAGCAAGACACCAACACAAGCAGAGGACACAGACGATACAGAGACAGAACACGAAACATGAGATCGAACGAGACAGGATCAGAAGAGGACAGAGCAAAGGACACTAGACGAGACGAGAGCTAGAGGATATGGACTAACAGAGGACCGATAGATACTAACATATTACAACGGGACGAGACAATACACTATACTATATAACAGAGTACTTATACACGCTGACGAGAACAGAGGGCACGACGGACGAGACGAGAACAGGAGGAGATATCAGAGACGAGTACGAGACGAGGACACGGAGACGAGGAGCAGAGGACAGGAGCACACGGAGGACGAGAGACGAGAGATGAGACGAGACGAGACGAGAGCAGAGGACACGAGTAGGAGACGAGACAAAGGACACGAACGTAGACGAGAGAGAGGACACGAGACGCAGCAGAGGACAAGAGTACGAGACGAGAGCATATTACACTATACTATACTATATACATTACACTTGAACTATATAATTATTGCAGATCATACTATATGATATCAGATTAACTATACTATACTTTAACTATACTATACTTAAAAGATCAGAAGGGTTTATCTCTATTGTTTATTTTGTAAAACCAACATACACAGTAGCTTACTATCTGTCTTATCATGATTATTGAGAATTAGCTTACATAGTTATTATTCTTAGGGGGTAATCAATAAAAGTTCTTTTCGTTTAAAATGGTGCTAATTTTGCCCCAACCAATCAGATGGTTAGCTTTCAAAATGTTACATAAGTTCTGATTGGGTGGGGCACAAATTAGCACCATTTTAAACAATAAGAACTTTTATGAATCTCCCTGTTATTCGCTGCCATAGATTTATAAAAGTGTATGGACTGTGGTCTATGGAATTATACCGTATATACTCCTCGAGTATAAGTCGATCCGAGTAAGTCGAGGTACTCCTATTTTACCTGAAAAAATTGTAAAAACTGATGACTCGAGTAAAGTCGAGGGGTAAAGAAATTATCACCACTATCTGCTTCTGATTCTGTGTAGTTTTTAGGCTTTAGTTGCCCTTTAAATGGACAGCCAGAATTCCCATACATGAATCCATACAGTAATAGCCAAATCCAGTCCAGTAACCTCCAATTCTTTGGCACTCCAGATGTTGGACACTAACATCCCAGCATGCTTTGTGCGTGGGAGTTTCAGTTTTACTAAAATGTGGAGTGGCAAGGTTCAGTAAACTTTTAATTAAGCTTTCCATTTAACAATTCTCCTGAACCTCATATAGTAAAGGGCCCTCTGAACCCCATATAGTAAAGGATTCTCTGGACCCCAATAGTTAAAAAATGTCACCCCGAGAGTTGTAGTTCAAGCTGTCATTTGCACTGAACTAGCAGCTTTTTGCCCCAAACTGAAAGAGACCCATCAGATTACAGCATCCAGTGACAGTGCTGAGTGAGTAGCGCAGGCAGAATACAGGAAGCAGGAAGTGTAAAGGCAGATCAGCTCCTGTAATTTCATACAGGTTAAACACAGCGCCACCTACTGGTTACTATCTGTAATCAGAATGAAGCTAAATTAGGACTTGACCGAGTATAAGTCGAGGTTAGGTTTTCAGGTAATTTTAAAGCCTGAAAAATTCGACTTATACTCAAGTATATACGGTTTAATAAGCCATATTTGAGTTTGTGTAACATGGGATCCGGTAATGTTTGGACACAGCTAGAAAAAGACAAAGTAATAAAGTAAAAGGGGGTTGGAAATGTTGTAATGTGGTTGAAGTCAGTAGGTGAGGGGTGGTTCGGGGTATAATATACCCATGTACAGACTGTGGGTCAGTGATCGTGTCAGTCCCGTGTGCAACATGGTGTATCACAGCTGTTTCCTGGTTCTATTAGTGCTTAATGTACAAGGTATGAATTAAAATACCAGAAGTCATATTACCATTATGGGGTGTAATTATAGGGGAGGAATTGTCAGAACTGTTCATTTCCAAAATCACTGTCTGTGTACACTACATCTTACTACAGCAATAAAACAAAACAGAATAAACCATGCAGGGGAGTCACAGACCAGTGACAGACAGTAATGATTACATAATCATTTACCGGGTACTAGTATTCTCCTTTATCTTTATTTGATCACCCATCAGGTAATGGCCAGGCTCACCACAAAAGCCATGCAATTTTTCGGCTGATTGACTGATATACGAAGTATCTTTCGGGCCTAAAATTGCATATTGTGTACACAGTCTTGTTTTACAACATACATTCAGGTAATTCAATAAAAGTTTATCATTTAAAATGGTGCTAATTTGCCCCACCATCAGATGTTAGCTTTCAAGTTACATAAGTTCTGATTGGTTGGGCAAAAATTAGCACCATTTTAAACGATCACAACTTTTTGAATCTCCCTGTAATGTCCAAACAAAGTAAGTGTCTAAAGCCTGTATTTACTTTATAACAAGCGCACATAAGCCTTTTACCATTAGATTCATTTTACAAAAAAATTTTTTTTTTCAAAATACTGATCACCAAAGTATTGATCTGTGCCAATTAAGAAAAAAATCTCTTCCTAGAAAATATTTTCCGGGAAGTGATTTTTCCAGTCGGATTAAAACTTGGTTCATAATCGTTCCCAGAAGTTATCTCATGATCATCTTTAGAATGATAAAAAAAAAGTGGGGAAAAAAATTCTTAAAGTGATACACACACCTTTTTTTTTTTTTTTTTACAATAAAATCATGATCAGTGAATAAACTGCTCTTTTAAAAGCTGCACAAAAAAAGGACACGCTATACAAAAGTTCATCAATGTAAACACAGATTAGACATCCACCGATTTTAAGGGAAACTGAGCTTCACTTCAAGTAATTTTGCACAAGTACCATTATAAAAAAGGGAACATTGTATTTTAAGGATCAGAAAGTGTGCAGAAACATGTGCATCTGTCGAATAGCACTAAAAAGGGGGGACTTTGGGTAAAAGAGGGAAAATTTGGCTCCTGAATTTCTCATAAACCAAAGTGTTTAGCGGCGGATTGTGTTTTCTGTGAAGAATGACATCTACCCAAATTTTTTTTCTAGCAAAATCTATTTGACTATTTTGATTTTCTATTACTGATATGGGCTTTGTTACATAATAAATCAGACAGTGTTTTTTAGTAATATTTCTGAAAAGTATTTTTTTTTCAGAGGGCCGTTTGAAGCCTGGCTGTGCTGCCCTGGGTAAATTGAAAGGGAAAGTGTGTTGGGGGGATCCTAAAAAGGCCCGTTCCCTAGAGGTAGCTTTAAACCCTACCCCCCCATTGTAAGATCATGACCTATAGATGGAAGGAAAAGGAGCATGGCGCATACGTGGAATGAGCAGTCATGGACTTTAGGTACTCAGTGAGGTAAGTAAGTAAAATTAACCAGCTGGGCACTTATTTTACCATTCTTGTATTGTTGGAGAATTTAGTTACATTTCTTTGTGGGGGGCACTATAATTCTGTGAGGTTGTTCTTATAATAATATTCTCTGTGGCCATTTCTATTACAATACTCTGTGTGGGGGGGAATTTATACAACAATTCTCTTTTTCTCTACTTCCCCAGTTATTCACCACAAAAGTCCTTCGACTGTTTTATCACCGTGTCCCCTTTGACTGTATTCACCAGTGTCCAATTCGACTGTATTCACAACATACCCCTTTCGAATGGTTATTCACCATGTGTCACTTTGAATGTATTTTCACACAGCGAGTCCTCCCTACATTACGTGTAACTTGACGTTTTCAGCCCTTCAACGTTGACAGTGTCCCTTCGACTGTTATTCACCAGCGGTCCCTTCGCCTTTCCTGTACCCTTGCGTTACTCACACGTCCGATGTTTACCCCTTAAGATGATTCACACACATCGTCGACTGCTTCACAGTGCTTCGACGGTTTAACCCAGCGTCCCTTCGACGTTACACATGTTGACTTTACCATCCCGCGACGTTATACGGTCCCTTCGGACTGTATATCAACAAGGGTCCCTTCGACGTTTTTCACCAGTGTCCCCTTCGATCTGCTTATTACACCAGCGTCCCTCGACTGTTATTCACACAGGTCGATTTACACAGTTGTCCCCTTCGATTGTTAATTCAACCAGCGTCCCTCGAACTGTTATCACCAGTTGTCCCCTTAGACTTTTAGTCACCGTGTCCCTCGCGACTGTATTCACCAGTCGGTACCCTGTCGTTGTTATTCACCAGTGTCCCTTCGACGGTTTTATTCACCAAGCTGTCCCCTCGACTGTTATTACGTCCTATGTACACAGTGTCCCCTTCGACCTTTATTCACAGGTTACCGTGTCCCCTTCCAGAAGCGTTACTGTTGCAACACAAGCGTAACGCCGGCAGTGATCGACTGTTATTCACCAGTGTCCCCTTCGAGGTTATTCATGCCAGCAAACCGGTCCCTTCGACGTTATTCACCCAGTGTCCCCAGACTTTATTCACCAGTGTCCCCTTCGATGTTACTGTTATTACACCGACCAGCGGCCACTTCGCATGTTTATCACCAGTGTCTGAGTACTCGATCGCTGTTATTCCCAGCGGAGTCCCGAGAGAAAGCTGTTATCACCCCAGTGTCCCCTTCGACTGTTATTCACCAGCGTCCCTTCGACTGTTATTCACCAGTGTCCCCTTCGATGTTATTCACCAGCGTCCCTTCGACTGTTATTCACCAGTGTCCCCTTCGACTGTTATTCACCAGCGTCCCTTCGACTGTTATTCACCAGTGTCCCCTTCGACTGTTATTCACCAGCGTCCCCTTTGACTGTTATTCATTAGCGTCCTTCGACTGTTATCGATGTCGCAATACGTGTCTTCCTGACTGTTTATTTCACCAGCGTCCCCTTCGACTGTGCATCACCAGGTCCCCTTCGTGTGGTTTAACCAGTGTCACCTTCGGACCGGCCGCGCCAGAGTCCTGAATTCAACAGCCGCCCTCCGCGGTCGCCCCACCCCCCACCGGCTATTCACCAGTTGTGGTGGCCCCCTACAACCAAGGGCTCGGACTGTTATGGGCACACAGGAAGAATGCGTCCACTTCAATGTTATTCACCAGCACCCCTTCGACTGTTATTCACCAGCGTCCCTTCGACTGTTATTCACTAGTGTCATCTTCGACTGTTATTCACCAGCATCCCTTTGACGGTTATTCACCAGCATCCCTTTGACGGTTATTCACCAGTGTCCCTTCATCTGTTATTCACCAGTGTCCCTTTGATTTATTCACCAGTGTCCCTTCATCTGTTATTCACCAGTGTCCCTTTGATTTCTTCACCAGCATCAATTTCCCTATCCACTATCCAATTAGTAAGTATCAATCCATTTATCTGCCTGTCTTAACTTGCCCCCTTGTGAAGTTTGAAAGGTGATGGGGGGATCTGAAAAGCGCCACGATCCCCTAGAGCTTGCCTGTGAAACCCTGCCTCTCCCTGCCCAGTGGCCATAGAAAACTGTCTGTGATGGGGGGCCCTAAGGCTATTTCCTTATTTTACCTCCTATAACCTGGCCCTGCTAATGGGTACTGCACATAAATACCAGCACTTTCTGACTTTGAAACGTAGCTGTGTTCCTTTAACCTTGCACTGGTAGAATTAATATGTCTGTGTAGATTCCAATATGTGCCTAGTACCCAGTATTGCTGCAGGTTCTCATTAAGTTTAAATGATGGTATCCCTGTGTAAAACAGGATTTTTATATTTCATATGCAGTTAATTGTCAGATAGTTTGACTATATTTATAATTATAAATGGCTACTGAATGCACTTCACCCATTGGGGGTAGCAATTTACATGTTACTCAGCATTTGTAGAAACTTTTGCACAAGTTTGCCTGTGCCTTTAATTTGCAGCAGCTATTTACTTTTTACTGGGTTACTGTAGATAGATAACATCTGATTGGAGGATGTGCAGGATGATAACAGCAGGACAAACAGTCACACCTTTATTACACCAGACCCTAAGTGAGGGTGAGAGGGTTACTGTCCTGATTTACATTGACCCATTGTATGGTTACCCTTTGCCAGCTGCTATAAAAGTGACATGTATCTGTGTCTATAATGTTCCTGTCTCATGTCACAGAGATACAAAGATGGGTTATCTACTTATCTAATGGGGAGGGTTTACTCTTTTACAAGGTAAGAACATATGATAGTTTGTTCCGACCTAAGTAACATTATTATACAGTGAATATTTTTTATTTTCCAACCCTCAGGTTTCCTATGGGCAGATTTGTTATGTCTCCAGTCCCAGAGATGCTCTGTGTGACCAGGAGACACTGCACATTCACATGTTAAAGACAGTACTGAGATGGCACAAACTGAACGGGACCAACAGAAATCCGGAAAAGCCACCAAAGCTATGTTTGATATATTATGGACGACCGATACACAGGGCCCCCAGAGCGGTTTTTCATGGCAGTGGGTCTGCGAACCTGATTCAACTTTGCAATCAGCAGAGTGGAAGTGAAGATTTGCGCAACAGATCACTGTAGCAGTAGTCTAGTGACTACCCACTCACACAGTGATACAGAGCTGCTACAAAAACCTCCTTCCTCTTTCCATGGTTTAACCTCCTGTGTTATCATTACCAGACAGACTGTTAATTATATGTAATATATAATACGAATGTGAAACAATAACACATGTATCAGGTTGACAGTCAGTTGCTGTTCTAACACATATGGAGATGAAATTCCAGCCCAAATACAGGGGGTCCATTTATATTATTACCTAATATGATATATTACTGGTAGTTATTATGTGTCGGTTGGACTATCATTACACTGTAGTTAAACACAAACCCAATCCCCAAGCAGGAACAGAATTTAGTACTGTATGTGGATTATATTACATGGACACCATTCAGATCCTGCATGTCCCCATTTACAGTAAAGGTTTTTATGCTACAGGTTATCCACCCATCCAGGGAGTTGTGGGAGTCTCCTGAAACTTTACCTGCTGGCAGTCTCCGCCTCCACAATGCCTATTTTGTATGCCACCCCCCCTGGGTGCAACCATGTGACTTTCAAATAACAAAATACCTTCACTTGGAAAAAATATTGTAAAACAGGTGCGAACAGCCTCTGGGGACCACTTCCAGGACATCCGACCTCACACTCAAAAAGGCAGGAAGACTCCAACAAGCAAGGGGTGTGTTAGGGGGGTATTACTGGTGCCTGGAAACCCCTTCTCTCTGACTCAGTGCTGTGCTTATTCTATTGTTCTCCTGGTATCCTGGTGAGCTAATTGATGCCGAGCTGGGGTGGCACGCGGGAGACTCTCTGTGGGCACTCATTGTACAGCAGTTCACCAGAGTGGTACCAGAAAGGTAAGTGTAGTGTACTAGCGGACTGTCTGCAGCAGAGAGAGGTCAAAGCTACTGTAATAACATCAGCTCTGCAAATTTGGGAATCTCAAATCCTGTCAATAAATGTAGGGTTAATGGTCACTGTATATATCTCAAACTCATGTGTGGTAAGTAGAGGTAATAGGAATCTATAATCATTCTATCTACTGTATTGGTCTGTGTCTATTAATTAGTTTTTTTTAAAAAAAAACTTCGTATTCAGGTTAAATGATCATGTTGGCACCTAAG
This sequence comes from Hymenochirus boettgeri, assembly GCA_019447015.1. Lineage (NCBI taxonomy): Eukaryota > Metazoa > Chordata > Amphibia > Anura > Pipidae > Hymenochirus > Hymenochirus boettgeri. The sequence continues at coordinate 8,873 of JAACNH010000876.1, read as the reverse complement.
CATAAAAAAGTGTAGTTTGGGTTGCAGTTGGGCACTCAGCCTCTATAAGGTTCAACATCCCTGACCATGACTGTTATTAGATTGTTATATAGATTGTTAATAGACTGTTATATAGATTGTATATGAACTGTAATATAAGATTGTTATATAGACTGTTATATAGACTTGTTATATAGATGTCGGTATATCGATTGTTATATAATGTTATTATAGATTGTATATTAGATTGGTACATTAGACTGTTAATTAGATTGTTATATAGATGTTATATAGACTGTATATATATTGGTATATAGACTGTTATATAGATTGTTTATATAGATTGGTATATAGGACTGTTCAAGACTGTGTATATAGTTGTTATATAAACTGGTACATAGATCTTAACTAGAGTATATATAGATTGTTACATAGATTGTTACATAACAACTGTGGTCTTCAAAGGAGCTACTATAGAGTCTTGTTAGGTTTATATATCGACGATACTGATACCTGAGTTAGAATATTGGGGAATAACCAATTCTTCTTACAGGTGTTAGAGACAGTAGGGGTGCGGATAACCATAGATCGATATAGGTAAAGGTCCATCCGCTGTTTTTTTCTCGGAATGTGGGTTGGCCAGCGAGTATGACAGCGAGTATGGCACGATGTATAGATATTAAGTAATATTAACTTCACATTATGTTTGTTCACTACCCCACGGGTACGATCTGTTTTATCCACCTGCGGGGTTGCGTGGAGTGTGTTTTCTCGGTAGCTGATAGGTGGCATGGGGTCGCGGCCCGTCAATGTTCGTGACAATTAAAAGAAATATAAATATAGAGGGTTAATAGGTGCAACCTTGCCATGAGCAAAAATAAGCTAATCATATCACTTCTGCTATAATAATTGGCCTGGGAGACATTGGCCAGTGGGGACTGTGGCATCAATTGTTAAAGGGGCAAGTTCCAGCCTAAATTAAAACATTACATTAAGAAATGTTAATCACACCCAAAACACACTTTGCATTATATATGTTTCAAAGATTCCCCTGAGGGACCTTACCTGACCCAGTTCTTTTCCACTAGGCTTAGCGCTGGGGTTCTGTGCGACAGCTGCTTAATTCTGGGTTGGGAGTCAGGAGATTGGCTTGACGTGCACGTTGTGCCTGTACTGACAGCCGCAACCAGGAACTGGAAGCTGTTGTCCGCTGCAGAATATAGGAGGAGGAGCGGTGGTATGGGACGGGTTCAGGTATAAGGAACTCGAGGGGCATATTTGAAACAATAGATAATGCTTAAGTGGGGTGATTAACATTCTTAATGGTACTTTATTTCTAGGCTGGACATGCCCTTTAAATGCAGGTTTTGCATATAGGGGGTGGGGTGGGAAATACAGCGTTTTGACGTTGTGACCACCAAGAAGAAGGCAACCACTAGAAAGCAGCAGTGCCACATCACAGTACGTAACCTGAAAGACTTCACAAATAATTTCTACACTAAGAGATGAATCCCGAGATTGATGAGAAAAATAGGTTTTCTAAGGGACAATTATAGGATCTGGGAGCTGCCTTTGTATTGAGTTTCTTTTCTCCTTTGGAAACGCTATTAGATATTCCTCAAAAGCATACAAACTTAAGTGCTAATTAATTATGAGTTACTAATTTGCGTTTTTAATCTGTTTTGTTATATACATGATTATGGCCAATAGAGGGCCACCTTGGACATGTTTGGGGGTTTAATTATTTCTAACTCAATGTGTTTTACAAATTTACTACATTAGATTATGCATTCGGCCCTCCACTATGAAGAGAATAATGTATCATCTTTGGCATTTCCACATCTAGTTTCTATTTGATTGTCTAATTTTCTACTTTTTTAAAATGTGTCTTTTAATAAATTATCCTTATTATCAATATCTAAATATGCATTTTCATGACCAGAATTTTGTTGTTTTTTGTCATACAATCAATTAAAGAATCTATAGATCTAGAAAAACTCATGTCAGTGATGTACCCCACTTCTTCTACCCAACACCCCAAAAAAACCCAGACATGCCCATGTAAGAACCACAATTTCGGATAGGTCTAAGAGAAACATACAGGCTACATGTTACAGTCTCCATCATCTCATTACTGGCATAGCGAGAGGACTGAAGGAACACAGGATGACACCTGAGTTTATCTTGAATGGAAAGTGACAGGGACTCTATCCTGGGAAGTGTCAGGGGATTGGATAATTAATATGTGGGAGTCAATGAGAAACTATCACATGAACAATGGGCTTCATGATGTCAGGGAAAGGTGGTGGGATGCCAAAAGTTATTGAAGCGAGACTTAATGGTTCAGTTACATTGGAAACTATAAGGTCCTGTGTGGGTGACCAAATTTTGGTGGCTACCGGAATTGAGGGTATAGTTAGTGACCTCATTGTTTAAACTTGTTCCTAAATTTTCGAGAATCTCCAAAAAGCATGACATTCTATGAAGCTATGCGTCCAGAACTCTACACATATAATGAAAGAATGGCCGGTCCGGGTACGGAGATTAGGGGTGGACATTCCAAAAATGGATTTACAGATTGAAAGGTGGTTTAGATTGAAAAACTTTGAAAGATTTCTTTGTAATTGCTCTCTGCATTGTTGTTAGTTGGTGGCCATGTCTATGTATCAACCCATGTATATGGCATACAGTTCTATTCATGAGAGATTAGCTTCTTTTTTAAATATAAGTGTAGGGCTCACCACTATCTTGATGCAGTTTTTCTGTGAAAATCACCCTTGATTTGAAAAATTCAATGGGTGGATATTTTACTGTACGTAATTTTACAGGTATTCTACATTATGCAGTTCATTTACACACTGGATCCATATACCAGGCTCTATCCTTCCCCCTCAGCACTTAGGCTTTTTAAAAATGGAGGGAAGAGGGCCAGCCAGAGGCCACCGTGGCTTTATAATTAAAGGCAAAGGGACTTCCAGTGATTATCTTTTCTATGTTGGTATAAAGTTGACCAGATCGTAGCACTCACTAAATGTAGTTGTTTAAATTAGACTATTGGAGGCGTCCAAAATCTTTTATTGTGATGAGTTATCTGGGAGGCTTGGTCAAGCCTCATGTGGTAATAGCACCCCAACCCCAGTCCCCTTTTATGGGAAGGGTCCTTTGCCTTTAATCTAAAACAGCATGGATGGACTCTTCATCTTTCCCTCATTTAAAAAAGCCATAAGTGCTGAGGGGGAGGGAGAGAGGCTGTGATATGGATCCAGTGTGTAGATGAGAAATGCAACAAAAGGTTTGCTCAATTCGATTATGGATAGAGGAATTGGTGATTTAAAATTCCCTCCAAAAAATCGGAACCAATTTACTGAACTTAGATGTACACTGTGGAATTCACTTTAAGAGCAGTGTATGCTTAGTTCTTAGCTTAGTATTGTCAGCCTTCCAGTTTCATTAGCCAGTGTTGTAGCCCTCAAGTTCACTTACCCAGATAGTTGTCAGTCCTCACTTCATTAGTCTTGTCATTAGATCTCCGTTCACTAGCAGTATTGTCAGACCACCAGTTTCATTTAGCCAGTGTTGCAGCCCTACAGTTCCTTAGACAGTGTTGTCCGCCCTCACTTCATTGTCAGTTTAGTAGATCTCCCTATATTAGCAAGTGTGGTCGACCATCAGTTCATAGACGTGTTGTCAGCCTCCAACATAGTCAGTGTTAGTAGCTCTCCAGTTCATTAGCAAGTGTTGTCAGACCACCAGTTATTAGACATGTTGTCAGCCCTTCAGTTAATAGAGTGTTATTCAGCCCCCCTCCCCAATTCATTAACAAGTATTGTCAGACCTCCAGGTTATTAGGTCTCTTATGTAATCTTAAAGTAAAAGGAACGGGGAGCTATGTCTCACCTCCTGTTCTTCAATTTATCTAACAAGAGCCAGTGGTGGCTCACGATACATTTGTAAGTTTTCTATATTTTTTCCTGGATCCTGTTACATTAATTAAACAATTTGAGACATAGCCTCCTTTACCCCCCCCATCTTCAATTAAAGGGCTATGTCCACCCTAAAAAGTATTTTTGCGATATCTGATTCCCCCTGTCCCCCAAGCCCCAACCTCTAGATTGTTATTCTGAGAAAGTGCCCCAAACTCTACTTACCTTACCTCTTTCCTCCAGCCGCGCTGAATGAAAATGAAAGCAAGAGGGGCGGGGACCGTCAGTCGCGTCTGTGATTGGTGAGCGGCAGGGCCGATCACGGACGCGGCTGCGGGAGTTCTTTGCAGCGGGGGAAAGAGGGAAGGTTAGTCGAGTTTGGGCACTTCTAAGATAGAAATAGAGCGCGGTTTTGGGGCTGGGGGGACAGGGGGTATTCATATATTAAGGGATTTGACACTAGGGGGAGGGAAATCCAAGAGGGATGGAGGGGGGGGGGAAGGGAGGGGGAGAAGGGCTGCAGTACGCATGCCAACTTCTCCCGGGAGGGCCAGGTAGGAGCAGAGAGGTCTCTCCATGAACAAAGGCTTCATGATTCAGGGAAAGGTGGATTGCCCAGTTATTGAATGGGACTTAATGGTTCAGTACATGGAAAACATAAGGTCGCTGTGTGTGGGACCAAATTTGGGGTGGATACCGAATGGAGGGTATAGATTTAGTGCCCTCATGTTTCTAAAACTGGTTCTAATTTTTTAGATAATCTCCAAAAAAATGAGATTCTATGGAAATCTGCGTCCAGGAACTCTACACAATACATGGATGAAAGAATGGCCCCGGTTACGTAGATTAAGGTGTGTGACATTTCCAAAAAATGGATTTTCAGATGAAGGGTTGTTAGAGTGAAAAAACTTGAAGCTTTCTTTGTAATTGCTCATATGCATTGGTGGTTAGTGGTGCAATGTCTCTGTACCAACCATGTATATGGCATACCGTTCTATTCATGAGAGATTAGGCTTAATATAAGTGTTGGGCTCACACGATATGATGCAGTATTTCTGTGAAAATCACCCTGAATTGAAAAATCTACTTGTTGTGGATATTACTGTAACTAAATTTTACAAGTATTCTACATTAACTGTCATGAAGTTGCTTATCCATTTCAATTTGGTTAATAATCAGAAAGTGCTGTTTTAGTTTCTGGGGTCTCCTGGACAGGGAAACGGGGGTGACCCACATATACAGACAATTACATAAGGAATTGTGGAAGCACTCCATTAGGCTATTACCAACTACATTAGCGGAATTGTGCGACTGATCTGGTCAAAAAATTATAACCAAACATAGAAAAGATAATTCAATGCCACATCTAGGCCCATACAATATCATATTTCTGCACACTGGCCAATACTTCTAAACAACAGGGGTTAGTATACTTACGTGATCAAATGGAAATTGGAAAAGGCCTTCCAACAACGTCAAGGTAACCCCAGTCTGGAAGGTCACTAACGTCTAACCCTTGTCAATTTCTTTATTTTACTCAATTACGATTAGCAAACTTTTGATTTCTCATTCGTACACACTGATCCATAAACAGGCTTCTCCCTTCCCCCTCACACTTCGGCTTGTAAAATGAGGGAGAGGCCCATCCAGTGGCTTTATATTTAAAGGAAAGGACCTTCCAATTGATTCACGTTCTATGTTGTATAATGTTTTGACAAGATCAGTTAGCCACTTCCATAAATGTAGTTGTAAAATTAGCCAATTGGATGCTTCCACAATTCTTTATTGTATGATTATTGGGAAGGCGTTGTGTTATTCAGCCCCCCCGCAATCACATAACAAGTATTGGCAGCCCGCCAAGTTTATTAGTCTCCTTATGGAATCTTAAATATATGTAAAGGAACGGTGGAGCATGTATCACCTCCTGTTCTTCAATTTATTAACAAGAGCAGTGGTGGATCACACTCATTTGTAAGTTTTCATCTTTTTTTACTGTGGCTCCTTGTTACATTAATGAAACAATGATGCAAAGCTCCCTGTACCCCATTCTTTCCCAATAAAGGGTATGTCCCCCTTTAAAAAAATATTTGTGATAATATGATTCCCCCGGTCCCCAGCCCAACTCTCTATTCGTTATTTTAGAAAGTGCCCCAAACTCTACTAACCTCCATCTTTCCTCCGCCGCGCTGAAAATGAAGCCGAGGGGCGGGACCAGCAGTCGCGTCTGTGGATTGGCTAGAGTGGCAGCCGATCAAGGAAGTGGCGGCAGGGGGTCCTTTGCAGCGGGGGAGGGGAAAGAGGGAAGGTTAGGTAGAGTTTGGCGCACTTTCTAAGAATACAACTAGAGCGGTTGGGCTGGGGGGACAGGGGTTAATTCATATATCTTTCTAAAGGGGAGTTACACTGGGGGAGGGGGAATCCTAAGAGGGATGGAGAGGGGGGGGGGGGGGGGGAGTGGAGGGGGAGAGGGATGCAAGGACGCAGCCAAATTCTCCCGGAGGCCATGGTAGACGGCGGCCAGCGCCTATATGGACTCTGGACTATCTCCTGGTGGGCAGTTTTTGGACTTGGGGGAGGGACTAAAGGGAGAACCTTTATGGAAGCCTAGGATGTGAGGCAAGGATAAACTCCACTACCAAATGGGGCCCGCAGTGTGGGGGGGGGGGGATTATTAGATTTGGGGGTGGAATGCCCTTTATGCAAATGGGACTTAGTTCACTTTTCTGAGAAACTAAATCCTTTATTTACCACATAATAACACTTGACATATTGCAGGTGTCGGGTAAACAATATAAAATAGGAATAATGGTCTTTAACCCTTTCCCTGCCACAGATCGTATTATCACGATCCTGTGCAGTGAAGGCACCAACGCCAAAGATCGTGAATATAGATCTGTGGCTTCCCCCCTCCAAAAAAAATTGCCCCTCCGATAGGCGAGATCGGGGGGCAGCATTCAAATGCACCCCTAGCCCCCTCGAGTACCCCCTCGGTTTTGTGTCCAAAATCCGAGGGGGGGGGATCAGGAGATATGGTACTTTCTGGTGCATCAGCCGAGGTTTTACCACGAGGAGCGAGGTGAGGAGGAGCTCTTGAAAAAAGCAGAAATGGAGTTGGACCCGGTGAATCACAGAAACTTTCTCCTTCACGGGGGCGGGTGGGGTCTTCCATTAGTAGAGTGGTATAAGGACTGCTCCCTATGGTCTAGGGGAGGGTACCTGGCAGTGTGATCTCCAGATCTGTGCCCCAGTGAATTAGTAAGTATACACTAAGCTGTTCATGCTTGACAGCCTACTATACAGTTTGTGAATGGAACTTCAAAGTTCCATTCACAAATAGGATTTTTTTCCTAAGTCTTTGCTACTTGCGAAGACTTAGAACAACAAAAAAATGGGGAAAGAGAAGAGATCACAATTTGAGTGATCACTTCTGATAACCAAATTATTGAAGTATTGCGTTCCAATGAAATTGAAAAATCACTTCCGGGAAATGAATTCAGGGAAGTTGATTTTTCCGACTGGATTTCGAATTGGAAAGTTCGGTAGCTTCCTTAAGATGATTGATTGATCAATCTTGGGGATGATCCCCAAAAAAAAAAGGGGAAATGCCACACAAAATAAAATCTTAAAGTGATAACACAACGTGCCTTTTTTTTTTTTTACCTAAAAACTATAACAATAGCCAAAAAAAATGTTTCTCCCAAGCTCCCAATGTCCCGGTGATGTTATCGCTAAAGTAAATGCGGATTTATTTGTTCGTTTCAAGGAAAACTAAGCCTATTTTTAGTAGGGAATTTTGCTTTGATGTGGTACCAAAACGGACCAGATTTGAATATTAGGATCAGTAAAAGTGTTTGCATAAAACTTGTGGACTATCCGTATAAACTGCTTTTCACTTAAAATACCTCTTAAAAGAGGGGTGGGGAGGCCGGATAGATTTGTGGGGGGCGGGTGCGGGTTTGTGGCGTTTTGTTTTTATTTTTTCTATGTAATTTGCAATTGCGCCATGGATCCTATTTGAGCTATGTGGTGGCCCCACGTCTCGGTTTGCACCCACCTGATGGATACAGGTTTGATTCAGACATGTGGAGATTGAGTTTTTGTGGGTTTTTTTACGTGCCGAGTGGGTAGTTAAGGGTAGGATTTCAACCATGAGTCTTTTATTTTATTTTTCACAAAATCTCCTAAAAGCACGGAGTGATATGGAGAACAGCGCCTGGATTCTTCATGATATAAAGATGATACCCATCACGTAGCTGACGGTGTGTGTTTAGCTTCCAAAAATTCTAATGTTTGTGGGGGTAATTCCAAGTGATTAGGCTGTTAAAAGTACAGAACCCCTTTGATTTTTTTGTGGAATGGACTTGTGAATGCGTCCAATTTGAGCTAGTTGGTGCCCCCAACATATGGCCATACCGTTTGATGCAAGGAAGGAAAGGATAATGTGGGGAGGGAGAGACATTAGTGGATTTTTTGATTGTCAAAAGGGTTTCTTAGGTAGGATTTAGGATTTCAACCCCTTGAATCATCTTTTATTTTTCACAAACCTCGTAAAAACACGGGACATTCTTTGGATCAGGGGGTTCTGAATTATTCATGTATGTAATGAAAAGCATGATGGAATGTTGTAAAGTAGTGCTGAAGGTGTGTAGATTCCAAAACAAATATAATAGCTTGGTGGGGAAAATTTCCAGTTCGGGACGTTTCCTCGGAAAAAGTGTAGGACTGTTCAAATTACAGACGCACTTTGATTCTTTTGTTAATGAGTTGTGCATGCGTCCCATTTGAGATAGTTGGTGGCCAGTCTCTGTGTGCAACCACGCATAGGGATACTGTTTGATTCAGAACAGGTGGGAGAGTGATAGATGCCGCACGCGGGACGTACGTGTGGGGGTTATGTGGGGGGGAATTTCCAATTTTGTCGGGCATGTTTGAAATGACAGACAACTTGAATTTCTTTCTTGCTAATTACAC
>JAACNH010000875.1:17186-128612 GCA_019447015.1 Hymenochirus boettgeri | reverse complement strand
TCCTCTCCCCTATCCTCCCTGTCTAATCTAGCTATCTATCTATCTATCTATCTATCTATCTATCTATCTATCTATTATCTATCAATATTAGCTGCTATTTTATCATTAATAATAACACTCATCAGCAATAATAGTTTTGGCTATATTTTAGTTAAAACACAAATCCCAGCATTCCCACCTGTAAGCGAATGTTCCTCTGTACAAATACAAGTGTGTGATCCAGTTCCTAGAAGTTTAAATCTCCCAGTCAGTACCCACGCCGCCACACAGATCCCCTCTACACCCATTGCTTTAGTTAGTGGATTCTCATTTGGAAATTTGTTTGTCTATTAATCTCTGTATTGTATGAATGATCGGTCCCATGTGTTCTGACTGTCACCCTTCTTCTGCTTTACTCACAAGTTTGCCTCTCAGGTATTGTGCAATGGATGGGAACATTTCTTTCTCATCTTCCACATTTTTCTTTTTTATACCAATAATACCTGGTATGTACCATTAGAATACCTGTTATAATGATTAACCAATAAACCTGGTATGTAACCAAAAAAATACATGTTATAATGATTAACCAATAATACCTGGTATGTAACCAATAGAAATACCTGTTATTATGATTATACCAATTACCTGGTATATAACCAATAGAAATACCTGTATGTAACCAATAGAAATACCTGTTATACTGATTATACCAATAATACCTGGTATGTAACCATAGAAATACCTGTTATAATGTTATACCAATAATACCTGGTATGTAACCAATAGAAATACCTGTTATACTGATTATACCAATAAACCGGGTATGTAACCATAGAAATACCTGTTATATAATTATACCAATAATACCTGGTATGTAACCAATAGAAATACCTATTTTAATATTATACCGATAAACCTGTTATTAACCAATAAAATGCCTGTTATAATGATTACCGATAATATCTGGTATGTAACCATATAAATACCTGGTAGAATGATTATACCAATAATACCTGGTATGTAACCAATAGAAATACCTGGTAGAATGATTATACCAATAATACCTGTATGTAACCAATAGAAATACCTTGTATATGACTATACCAATAATACCTGGTATGTAACCAATAGAAATACCTGGTATAGATTATACCAATAATACCTGGTATGTAACCAATAGAAATACCTGTTGTAATAATTTACCATAAAATCTGGCATGTAACCAATAGAAATACCTGTTATAATGATTATACCAATAATACCTGGTATGTACCAATAGAAATACCTGTTTATACTGATTATAACCAAATACCTGGTATGTTACCAATAGAAATACCTGTGTTATAATAATTATACCATAAAATCGGGCATGTAACCAATAGAAATACCTGTTTAATGATTATACCAAAAAACCTGGTATGTAACCAACAGAAATACCTGTTTATGATTATACCAATAATACCTGGTATGTAACCAATAGAAATACCTGTTATAATGATTAATCCAATATACCTGTGTAACCAATAGAAATACCTGTTATAATGATTATACCAATAATACCTGGTATATAACCAATAGAAATACCTGTTATGTAACCAATAAAATACCTGTTATACTGATTATACCAATAATACCTGGTATGTAACCAATAGAAATACCTGTTATAATGATTATACCAATAATACCTGGTATGTAACCATAGAAATACCTGTTATAATGTTATACCAATATACCTGGTATGTAACCAATAGAAATACCTGTTAAAATGATATACCAATACCCAAAATACCTGGCTGTAACCAATAGAAATACCTGTTTAATAATTATACCAATAAATCTAGCATGTAACCAATAGAAATACTGTTATAATGATTATACCAATAATACCTGATGGTATGTAACCAATAGAAATACCTGTTAATATGATTATACCAATAATACCTGGTATGTAACCAATAGAAATACCTGTTATAATGATTATACCAATAATACCTGGCAAGTAACCAATAGAAATACCTGTTATAATGATTATACCAATAAACCTGGTATGTAACCAATAGAAACCTGTTATAATGATATACCAATAATTCCTGGCATGTAACCATAGAAATACCTGTTATAATGATACCCAATATATTTGGAATACACTCAGCCCATTCATCCTGTCATTGACCCTGTACCTGTATATACTGTACACACTGCAGTCACTTTGTGGTTGTTGCTATATAAATCTGTTACGTACTGATTCCCTCCCAGATGCGACATTCATCGAATTCACACATCGTTAGATCTCCGTCCAATTCCAAGCAGTCTACACCTGGGACAAGATACATGAACAAACATTTTTCAGCACAGGGATAGAACGATCCACGGAGAATCATATACATATATATAAATATATATAGGACATTGTCTATTAGTGACTGGACTGTCCGCTTTGGGCTTTTAAAACGGAGCCTTTACATTGTGTCTATTATATGGACCTGCTTATAGGATACGCTGTATCTATTATATGGGCCTGCTTATAGGATTCACTGTATCTATAATATGGACCTGCTTATGAGATACATTGTATGTATTATATGGACCGGCTTATGAATACATTGTATCTATTATATGGACCTGCTTATAGGATACACTGTATCTATTATATGGACCTGCTTAAAGGATACATTTATCTATTATATGGACCTGCTTATGATATACATTGTATCTATTATATGGACCGCTTATAGGATACATTGTATCTATTATTGACCGCTTATAGGATACATTGTATCTATTATATGGACCTGCTATAGATACGCTGTATCTATTATGGGCCTGCTTATAGGATACACTGTATCTATAATATGGACCTGCTTATGAGATACATTGTATGTATTATATGGACCGGCTTAGGATATACATTGTATCTATTATATGGACCTGCTTATAGGATTCACTGTATCTATAATATGGACCTGCTTATGAGATACATTGTATGTATTATATGGACCGGCTTATGATATCATTGTATCTATTATATGGACCTGCTTATAGGATACACTGTATCTATTATATGGACCTGCTTAAAGGATACATTGTATCTATTATATGGACCTGCTTATGTATACATTGTATCTATTTATGGCCCGGCTTATGAGATACATTGTATCTATTAATTGGACCGGCTTATAGGATACATTGTTTCTATTATATGGACCTGCTTATAGGATACATTGTATCTATGGACCTGCTTATAGATACACTGTATCTGTTATATGATCTGCTTATAGGAAACGCTGTATCTATTAATGGGCCGCTTATATAACACTGATCTATAATATGGACCTGCTTATGAGATACATTGTATGTATTATATGGACCGCTTATGATATACATTGTATCTATTATATGGACCTGCTTATAGGATACACTGTATTATTATATGGACCTGCTTAAAGGATACATTGTATCTATTATATGGACCTGCTTATGTATACATTGTATCTATTATATGGACCGGCTTATAGATACATTGTATCTATTATATGGACCTGGCTTATAGGATACATTGTATCTATTATATGGACCTGCTTATGATACAATGTATCCTATAAGCCGGTCCATATAATAGATACAATGTATATCATAAGCAGGTCCATATAATAGATACAATGTATCCTTTAAGCAGGTCCATATAATAGATACAGTGTATCCTATAAGCAGGTCCATCCTCTCCCCTATCCTCCCTGTCTAATCTAGCTATCTATCTATCTATCTATCTATCTATCTATCTATCTATCTATCTATCTATCATAATTAGCTGCTATTTTATCATTAATAATAACACTCATCAGCAATAATAGTTTTGGCTATATTTTAGTTAAAACACAAATCCCAGCATTCCCACCTGTAAGCGAATGTTCCTCTGTACAAATACAAGTGTGTGATCCAGTTCCTAGAAGTTTAAATCTCCCAGTCAGTACCCACGCCGCCACACAGATCCCCTCTACACCCATTGCTTTAGTTAGTGGATTCTCATTTGGAAATTTGTTTTGTCTATAATCTCTGTATTGTATGAATGATCGGTCCCATGTGTTCTGACTGTCACCCTTCTTCTGCTTTACTCACAAGTTTGCCTCTCAGGTATTGTGCAATGGATGGGAACATTTCTTTCTCATCTTCCACATTTTTCTTTTTTATACCAATAATACCTGGTATGTACCATTAGAAATACCTGTTATAATGATTAACCAATAAACCTGGTATGTAACCAATAAAAATACATGTTATAATGATTAACCAATAATACCTGGTATGTAACCAATAGAAATACCTGTTATTATGATTATACCAATTACCTGGTATATAACCAATAGAAATACCTGGTATGTAACCAATAGAAATACCTGTTATACTGATTATACCAATAATACCTGGTATGTAACCATAGAAATACCTGTTATAATGTTATACCAATAATACCTGGTATGTAACCAATAGAAATACCTGTTATACTGATTATACCAATAAACCGGGTATGTAACCATAGAAATACCTGTTATATAATTATACCAATAATACCTGGTATGTAACCAATAGAAATACCTATTTTAATATTATACCGATAACACCTGTTATTTAACCAATAAAATGCCTGTTATAATGATTACCGATAATATCTGGTATGTAACCATATAAATACCTGGTAGAATGATTATACCAATAATACCTGGTATGTAACCAATAGAAATACCTGGTAGAATGATTATACCAATAATACCTGTATGTAACCAATAGAAATACCTTGTATAATGACTATACCAATAATACCTGGTATGTAACCAATAGAAATACCTGGTATAGATTATACCAATAATACCTGGTATGTAACCAATAGAAATACCTGTTGTAATAATTTACCATAAAATCTGGCATGTAACCAATAGAAATACCTGTTATAATGATTATACCAATAATACCTGGTATGTACCAATAGAAATACCTGTTTATACTGATTATAACCAAATACCTGGTATTTACCAATAGAAATACCTTGTTATAATAATTATACCATAAAATCGGGCATGTAACCAATAGAAATACCTGTTTAATGATTATACCAAAAAACCTGGTATGTAACCAACAGAAATACCTGTTTAATGATTATACCAATAATACCTGGTATGTAACCAATAGAAATACCTGTTATAATGATTAATCCAATATACCTGTAGTAACCAATAGAAATACCTGTTATAATGATTATACCAATAATACCTGGTATATAACCAATAGAAATACCTGTTATGTAACCAATAAAATACCTGTTATACTGATTATACCAATAATACCTGGTATGTAACCAATAGAAATACCTGTTATAATGATTATACCAATAATACCTGGTATGTAACCATAGAAATACCTGTTATAATGTTATACCAATATACCTGGTATGTAACCAATAGAAATACCTGTTAAAATGATATACCAATACCAAAATACCTGGCTGTAACCAATAGAAATACCTGTTTAATAATTATACCAATAAATCTAGCATGTAACCAATAGAAATACTGTTATATGATTATACCAATAATACCTGATGGTATGTAACCAATAGAAATACCTGTTAATATGATTATACCAATAATACCTGGTATGTAACCAATAGAAATACCTGTTATAATGATTATACCAATAATACCTGGCAAGTAACCAATAGAAATACCTGTTATAATGATTATACCAATAAACCTGTATGTAACCAATAGAAACCTGTTATAATGATATACCAATAATTCCTGGCATGTAACCATAGAAATACCTGTTATAATGATACCCAATATATTTGGGAATACACTCAGCCCATTCATCCTGTCATTGACCCTGTACCTGTATATACTGTACACACTGCAGTCACTTTGTGGTTGTTGCTATATAAATCTGTTACGTACTGATTCCCTCCCAGATGCGACATTCATCGAATTCACACATCGTTAGATCTCCGTCCAATTCCAAGCAGTCTACACCTGGGACAAGATACATGAACAAACATTTTTCAGCACAGGGATAGAACGATCCACGGAGAATCATATACATATATATAAATATATATAGGACATTGTCTATTAGTGACTGGACTGTCCGCTTTGGGCTTTTAAAACGGAGCCTTTACATTGTGTCTATTATATGGACCTGCTTATAGGATACGCTGTATCTATTATATGGGCCTGCTTATAGGATACACTGTATCTATAATATGGACCTGCTTATGAGATACATTGTATGTATTATATGGACCGGCTTATGAATACATTGTATCTATTATATGGACCTGCTTATAGGATACACTGTATCTATTATATGGACCTGCTTAAAGGATACATTTTATCTATTATATGGACCTGCTTATGATATACATTGTATCTATTATATGGACCGCTTATAGGATACATTGTATCTATTATTGGACCGCTTATAGGATACATTGTATCTATTATATGGACCTGCTATAAGATACGCTGTATCTATTATGGGCCTGCTTATAGGATACACTGTATCTATAATATGGACCTGCTTATGAGATACATTGTATGTATTATATGGACCGGCTTATGATATACATTGTATCTATTATATGGACCTGCTTATAGGATTCACTGTATCTATAATATGGACCTGCTTATGAGATACATTGTATGTATTATATGGACCGGCTTATGATATACATTGTATCTATTATATGGACCTGCTTATAGGATACACTGTATCTATTATATGGACCTGCTTAAAGGATACATTGTATCTATTATATGGACCTGCTTATGATATACATTGTATCTATTATATGGACCGGCTTATAGGATACATTGTATCTATTATATGGACCGGCTTATAGGATACATTGTATCTATTATATGGACCTGCTTATAGGATACATTGTATCTATGGACCTGCTTATAGATACACTGTATCTGTTATATGGATCTGCTTATAGGAAACGCTGTATCTATTAATGGGCCGCTTATATAACACTGTATCTATAATATGGACCTGCTTATGAGATACATTGTATGTATTATATGGACCGCTTATGATATACATTGTATCTATTATACGCGTTATAGGATCCTGTATCTATTATACATACAATGTATCTCATAAGCAGGTCCATATTATAGATACAGTGTATACTATAAGCAGGCCCATATAATAGATACAGCGTATCCTATAAGCAGATCCATATAACAGATACAGTGTATCCTATAAGCAGGTCCATAGATACAATGTATCCTATAAGCAGGTCCATATATAGATACAATGTATCCTATAGCCGGTCCATATAATAGATACAATGTATATCATAAGCAGGTCCATATAATAGATACAATGTATCCTTTAAGCAGGTCCATATAATAGATACAGTGTATCCTATAAGCAGGTCCATAATAGATACAATGTATATCATAGCCGGTCCATATAATACATACAATGTATCTCATAAGCAGGTCCTATTATAGATACAGTGAATCCTATAAGCAGTCCATATAATAGATACAATGTATATCATAAGCGGGTCCATATAATACATACAATGTATCTCATAAGCAGGTCCATATTATAGATACATGTTCCTATAAGCAGGCCCAATATAAATACAGCGTATCCTATAAGCAGGTCCATATAATAGATACAGGTATCCTATAAGCCGTCCATAAATAGATACAATGTATCCATAAGAAGCCGGTCCATATAATAGATACAATGTATATCATAAGCAGTCCATATAATAGATACATGTATCCTTTAAGCAGGTCCATATAATAGATACAGTGTATCCTATAAGCAGGTCCATATATAGATACAATGTATATCATAAGCCGGTCCATATAATACATACAATGTTACCATAAGCAGGTCCATATTATAGATACAGTGAATCCTATAAGCAGGCCCTATAATAGATACAGCGTATCCTATAAGCAGTCCATATAATAGACACAATGTAAAGGCTCCGTTATTAAAAGCCCAAAGCGGACAGTCCAGTCACTCAATAGACAATGTCCTATATATATTTATATATCTGTATATGATTCTCCGTGGATCGTTCTATCCCTGTGCTGTAAAAATGTTTGTTCATTGTATCTTGTCCCAGGTGTAGACTGCTTGGAATTGGACGGAGATCTAACGATGTGTGAATTCGATGGAATGTCCATCTGGGAGGGAATCAGTCACTGTAACAGATTTATATAGCACAACCACAAGTGACTGCAGTGTGTACAGTATATACAGGTACAGGGTCAATGACGGATGAATGGGCTGAGTGTATTCCCAAATATTGGTGTAATCATTATAACAGGTATTTCTATTGGTTACATGCCGGAATTATTGGTATAATCATTATAACAGGTATTTCTATTGGTTACATACCAGGTATTATTGGTATAATCATTATAACAGGTATTTCTATTGGTTACTTGCCAGGTATTATTGGTATAATCATTATAACAGGTATTTCTATTGGTTACATACCAGGTATTATTGGTATAAATTATAACAGGTATTTCTATTGTTACATACCAGGTATTATTGGTATAATCATTATACATGTATTTCTATTGGTTACATGCTAATTTTATTGGTATAATTATTATAACAGGTATTTCTATTGGTTACATGCCAGGTATTATGGTATAATCATTATAACAGGTATTTCTATGGTTACATACCAGGTATTATTGGTATAATCATTATAACAGTATTTCTATTGGTTACATACCAGGTATTATTGGTATAATCATTATAACAGGTATTCTATTGGTTACATCCAGTATTATTGGTATAATCAGTATAACAGGTATTTCTATTGTTTACATCCAGGTATTTCTATTGGTTATATCCAGGTATTATTGGTATAATCATTATAACAGGTATTTCTATTGGTCATACATACAGGTATTATTGGTATAATCATTATAACAGGTATTTCTATTGGTTACATACCAGGTATTATTGGTATAATCATTATAACAGGTATTTCTGTTGGTTACATACCAGGTATTTTGGTAAATTATAACAGGTATTTCTATTGGTTACATGCCAATTTTATTGGTATAATTATTATAACAGTTTTCTATTGGTAACATACCAGGTATTATTGGTATAATCATATAACAGGTATTTCTATTGGTTACATACCAGGTATTATTGGTATAATCTTATAACAGGTATTTCTATTGGTTACATGCCAGATTTATTGGTATAATTATACACAGTATTCTATGGTTACATACCAGGTATTATTGTTATAATCATTATACCAGGTATTTCATGGTTACATACCAGGTATTATTGGTAGTCATTATACAGGTATTTCTATTGGTTACATACCAGGTATTATTGGTATAATCATTCTACAGGTATTTCTTGGTTACTACCAGGTATTATTGGTATACATTCTACCAGGTATTTATATGGTTACATACCAGATATTATCGGTATAATCATATAACAGGCATTTTTATTGGTTACATACAGTTATCGGTATAATCATTAAAATGGTATTTCTATTGGTTACATACCAGGTATTATTGGTATAATTATTATAACAGGTATTTCTATGGTTCATATACCCGGTATTATTGGTATAATCAGTATAACAGGTATTTCTATTGGTTCTACCAGGTATTATTGGTAAATCATTATAACAGGTATTTCTATTGGTTACATACCAGGTATTATTGGTATATCAGTATAACAGGTATTTCTATTGGTTACATACAGGTATTTCTATTGGTTATATACCAGGTATTATTGGTATAATCATATAACACAGTATTTCTATTGGTTACATACCAGGTATTTTGATAATCATATACATGTATTTTATTGGTTACATACCAGTATTATTGGTATAATCATTATACAGGTATTTCTTGGTTACATACCAGGTATTATGGTATAAAAAAGAAAATGTGGAAGATGAGAAGAAATGTTCCCATCCATTGCACAATACCTGAGAGGCAAAACTTGTGAGTAAAGCAGAAGAAGGGTGACGTTCAGAACATGAGTATCCTATAAGCCGGTCCATATAATAGATACAATGTATCCTATAAGCCGGTCCATATAATAGATACAATGTATATCATAAGCAGGTCCATATAATAGATACAATGTATCCTTTAAGCAGGTCCATATAATAGATACAGTGTATCCTATAAGCAGG
Organism: Hymenochirus boettgeri; assembly: GCA_019447015.1. Lineage (NCBI taxonomy): Eukaryota > Metazoa > Chordata > Amphibia > Anura > Pipidae > Hymenochirus > Hymenochirus boettgeri. The sequence continues at coordinate 118,414 of JAACNH010000875.1, read as the reverse complement.
TCCATATAATAGATACAATGTATCCTATAAGCAGGTCCATATAATAGATACAGTGTATCCTATAAGCAGGTCCACTATTAATAGATCAGTGAATCCTATAAGCAGGTCCATATAATAGATACAATGTATATCATAAGCCGGTCCATATAATACATACAATGTATCTCATAAGCAGGTCCATATTATAGATACAGTTGTCTCCTATAAGCAGGCCCAATATAAGATACAGCGTATCCTATAAGCAGGTCCATATAATAGATACAGTATCCTATAAGCCGTCCATAAATAGATACAATGTATCCTATAAGAGCCGGTCCATATAATAGATACAATGTATATCATAAGCAGTCCATATAATAGATACATGTATCCTTTAAGCAGGTCCATATAATAGATACAGTGTATCCTATAAGCAGGTCCATATAATAGATACAATGTATATCATAAGCCGGTCCATATAATACATACAATGTTACCATAAGCAGGTCCATATTATAGATACAGTGAATCCTATAAGCAGGCCCTATAATAGATACAGCGTATCCTATAAGCAGGTCCATATAATAGACACAATGTAAAGGCTCCGTTATTAAAAGCCCAAAGCGGACAGTCCAGTCACTCAATAGACAATGTCCTATATATATTTATATATCTGTATATGATTCTCGTGGATCGTTCTATCCCTGTGCTGTAAAAATGTTTGTTCATTGTATCTTGTCCCAGGTGTAGACTGCTTGGAATTGGACGGAGATCTAACGATGTGTGAATTCGATGGAATGTCGCATCTGGGAGGGAATCAGTCACTGTAACAGATTTATATAGCAACAACCACAAGTGACTGCAGTGTGTACAGTATATACAGGTACAGGGTCAATGACGGATGAATGGGCTGAGTGTATTCCCAAATATTGGTGTAATCATTATAACAGGTATTTCTATTGGTTACATGCGAATTATTGGTATAATCATTATAACAGGTATTTCTATTGGTTACATACCAGGTATTATTGGTATAATCATTATAACAGGTATTTCTATTGGTTACTTGCCAGGTATTATTGGTATAATCATTATAACAGGTATTTCTATTGGTTACATACCAGGTATTATTGGTATAACATTATAACAGGTATTTCTATTGTTACATACCAGGTATTATTGGTATAATCATTATACATGTATTTCTATTGGTTACATGCTAGATTTTATTGGTATAATTATTATAACAGGTATTTCTATTGGTTACATGCCAGGTATTATGGTATAATCATTATAACAGGTATTTCTATGGTTACATACCAGGTATTATTGGTATAATCATTATAACAGGTATTTCTATTGGTTACATACCAGGTATTATTGGTATAATCATTATAACAGGTATTCTATTGGTTACATCCAGTATTATTGGTATAATCAGTATAACAGGTATTTCTATTGTTTACATCCAGGTATTTCTATTGGTTATATCCAGGTATTATTGGTATAATCATTATAACAGGTATTTCTATTGGTACATACATACAGGTATTATTGGTATAATCATTATAACAGGTATTTCTATTGGTTACATACCAGGTATTATTGGTATAATCATTATAACAGGTATTTCTGTTGGTTACATACCAGGTATTTTGGTAACATTATAACAGGTATTTCTATTGGTTACATGCCAATTTTATTGGTATAATTATTATAACAGTATTTCTATTGGTAACATACCAGGTATTATTGGTATAATCATATAACAGGTATTTCTATTGGTTACATACCAGGTATTATTGGTATAATCATTATAACAGGTATTTCTATTGGTTACATGCCAGATTTATTGGTATAATTATACACAGTATTCTATGGTTACATACCAGGTATTATTGTTATAATCATTATACCAGGTATTTCATTGGTTACATACCAGGTATTATTGGTAGGTCATTATACAGGTATTTCTATTGGTTACATACCAGGTATTATTGGTATAATCATTCTACCAGGTATTTCTTGGTTACTACCAGGTATTATTGTATACATTCTACCAGGTATTTATTGGTTACATACCAGATATTATCGGTATAATCATATAACAGGCATTTTTATTGGTTACATACATGTTATCGGTATAATCATTAAAATGGTATTTCTATTGGTTACATACCAGGTATTATTGGTATAATTATTATAACAGGTATTTCTATGGTTCATATACCCGGTATTATTGGTATAATCAGTATAACAGGTATTTCTATTGGTTCTACCAGGTATTATTGGTAAATCATTATAACAGGTATTTCTATTGGTTACATACCAGGTATTATTGGTATATCAGTATAACAGGTATTTCTATTGGTTACATACAGGTATTTCTATTGGTTATATACCAGGTATTATTGGTATAATCATATAACACAGGTATTTCTATTGGTACATACCAGGTATTTTGATAATCATATACATGTATTTTATTGGTTACATACCAGTATTATTGGTATAATCATTATACAGGTATTTCTTGGTTACATACCAGGTATTATGGTATAAAAAAGAAAAATGTGGAAGATGAGAAGAAATGTTCCCATCCATTGCACAATACCTGAGAGGCAAAACTTGTGAGTAAAGCAGAAGAAGGGTGACAGTTCAGAACATGAGCATACAATGTATCTCATAAGCAGGTCCATATTATAGATACAGTGTATCCTATAAGCAGGCCCATATAATAGATACAGCGTATCCTATAAGCAGGTCCATATAATAGATACAATGTATCCTATAAGAAGCCGGTCCATATAATAGATACAATGTATCCTATAAGCCGGTCCATATAATAGATACAATGTATATCATAAGCAGGTCCATATAATAGATACAATGTATCCTTTAAGCAGGTCCATATAATAGATACAGTGTATCCTATAAGCAGGTCCATATAATAGATACAATGTATATCATAAGCCGGTCCATATAATACATACAATGTATCTCATAAGCAGTCCATATTATAGATACAGTGAATCCTATAAGCAGGCCCATATAATAGATACAGCGTATCCTATAAGCAGGTCCATATAATAGACACAATGTAAAGGCTCCGTTATAAAAGCCCAAAGCGGACAGTCCAGTCACTCAATAGACAATGTCCTATATATATTTATATATCTGTATATGATTCTCCGTGGATCGTTCTATCCCTGTGCTGTAAAAATGTTGTTCATTGTATCTTGTCCCAGGTGTAACTGCTTGGAATTGGACGGAGATCAACGATGTGTGAATTCGATGGAATGTCGCTCTGGGAGGGAATCAGTCACTGTAACAGATTTATATAGCAACAACCACAAAGTGACTGCAGTGTGTACAGTATATACGTACAGGGTCAATGAACGATGAATGGGCTGAGTGTATTCCCAAATATATTGGTGTAATCATTATAACAGGTATTTCATTGGTTACATGCCAGGAATTATTGGTATAATCATTATAACAGGTATTTCTATTGGTTACATACCAGGTATTATTGGTATAATCATTATAACAGGTATTTCTATTGGTTACTTGCCAGGTATTATTGGTATAATCTTTAAACAGGTATTTCTATTGGTTACATACCAGGTATTATTGGTATAATCATTTAACAGGTATTTCTATTGGTTCCATACCAGGTATTATTGGTATAATCATTATAACATGTATTTCTATTGGTTCATGCTAGATTTTATTGGTATAATTATTTAACAGGTATTTCTATTGGTTACATGCCAGGTATTATTGGTATATCTTATAACAGTATTTCTATTGGTTACATACCAGGTATTATTGGTATAATCATTATAACAGGTATTTCTATTGGTTACATACCAGGTATTATTGGTATAATCATTATAACAGGTATTTCTATTGGTTACATACCAGGTATTATTGGTATAATCAGTATAACAGGTATTTCTATTGGTTACATACCAGGTATTTCTATTGGTTATATACCAGGTATTATTGGTATAATCATTATAACAGGTATTTCTATTGGTTACATACCAGTATTATTGGTATAATCATTATAACAGGTATTTCTATTGGTTACATACCAGGTATTATTGGTATATCATAATAACAGGTATTTCTGTTGGTTACATACCAGGTATTTTGGTATAATCATTATAACAGGTATTTCTATTGGTTACATGCCAGATTTTATTGGTATAATTATTATAACAGGTATTTTCTAGTGTAACATACCAGGTATTATTGGTATAATCAGTATAACAGGTATTTCTATTGGTCATACCGGTATTATTGGTATAATCATTATAACAGGTATTTCTATTGGTTACATGCCAGATTTTATTGGTATAATTATTACAAACGGTATTTCTATTGGTTACATACCAGGTATTATTGGTATAATCATTATACCAGGTATTTCTATTGGTTACATACCAGGTATTATTGGTATAGTCATTATCAAGGTATTTCTATGGTACATACCGGTATTATTGGTATAATCATTCTACCAGTTATTCTATTGGTTACATACCAGGTATTATTGGTATAATCATTCTACCCAGTATTTATATTGGTTACATACCAATATTATCGGTATAATCATTATAACAGGCATTTTTATTGGTTACATAACAGGTATTATCGGTATAATCATTAAAATAGGTATTTCTATTGGTTACTACCAGTATTATTGGTATAATTATTATAACAGGTATTTCTATTGGTTACATACCCGTATTATGGGTATAATCAGTAACAGTATTTCTATTGGTTACATACCAGGTATTATTGGTATAATCATTATAACAGGTATTTCTATTGGTTACATACCAGTATTATTGGTATATCAGTATAACAGGTATTTCTATTGGTTACATACCAGGTATTCTATTGGTTATATACCAGGTATTATGGTATAATCATAAAACAGGTATTTCTATTGGTTCATACCAGGTATTATTGGTATAATCATTATAACATGTATTTTTATTGGTTACATACCAGGTATATTGGTATAATCATTATAACAGGTATTTCTATTGGTTACATACCAGGTATATTGGTATAAAAAAGAAAATGTGGAAGATGAGAAAGAAATGTTCCCATCCATTGCACATACCTGAGAGGCAAACTTGTGAGTAAAGCAGAAGAAGTGGCAGTTCAGAACACATGGGACCTGATCATTCACAATACAGAGTTAAATAACAAACAAATTTCCAAATGAGAATCCACTAACTAAAGCAATGGGTGTAGAGGGGATCTGTGTGGCGGCGTGGTACTGACCTGGGAGATTAAACCTTCTAGGAACTGGATCACACACTTGTAATTTGTACAGAGAACATTCGCTTACAGGTGGGAATGCTGGGATTTGTGTTTTAACTAAGTATATAGCCAAAATATTATTGCTGATGAGTGTTATTATTAATGATAAAATAGCAGCTAATTTGATAATAGATAATAGATAGATAGATAGATAGATAGATAGATAGATAGATAGCAAAAGATGATACTTAATAGAAAGAAAGATAGATGATAGATAGAAGATAGCAAGCCAGATACTGGACAGACAGAAGGATAAAAACTGGATAGATAGATAGAGAGAGAGATAGAGAGATGGATGGATGATGGATGACAGATAATAAATAAATAATACTGGATAGATATATAGTAGATAGATAGATAGTACTGGATGGATAGATAGATAGACAGACTGACTGATACTGGACAGATAGATACATAGATAGATAGACAGATAGATAGAGATCATACTGGATAGATAGACAGATAGACAGATATAGATAGATAGATAGATAGATAGATAGATAGATACGGGACAACAGATAGACAATACTGATAGATGATAGATAGACATACTGGACAGACAGACAGATAATAGATACTGGATAGATATACAGAAGGCAGATTCACAGACAGATACTGGATACACAGAAGAGAGATAGATAAATAGATAGTAATTATTACGTTATGCATTTATATATGCCAACATCTTCCTACATCTTCATAGATATTACATACACAGGTAATACATAATATAGTATATAGTATATATATATATTATATAATACATAAGGCTAGGCATTTTCAATGGGAAGCTGCAGAGGTGAGAATCTATATTACAATCACTCAGTGATGTCACTGAGTGCTTCCTGTAATTTACCCCCTCCCACTGTTTCCCCCTCCCGTATTATTCATTTATATAGGAATCCTTGTTTATTCTTGACAGACAAGTGCGGTCCTTCTTTCTCTTTTCAATAGGAATGGTAATTACTATTTATACATTAAACAGGGATTCCTATATAAATGACTAATACAGGAAGGGGAAGACACAGTGGTAGTGGGCAGGTTATTTTTTTTTTGCTAGCCAGCCTGGCTTAAGTATTATAAGAATAATATACTACCTACAGGTGTAATATATGGATTTATTTCACCTCGGAGTTCCGAGGTGCGGGTCTGAAAATTAGCCCTGCTCAGGACTCTAATCTGACCTTTGTGCTGCCATCTGTTGGTGAAAGAGTGATCCTGCTGAAAAATGACTGAAGCTTTTGGGCCCTGTCTATAAAAGATCGATATCGTTATTGAAAATATAACGATAGTTATCGTAAAATAGCGATCGTTATCGTAAAATAATGATTAGTATTTTCCGATAATGATCGGTATTTTCCGATAATGATTGCTATTTTACGATAACGATCCTTATTTTTCGATAACGATATTGATCTTTTATAAATAAGGCCCTTTGATTGGAAAAAGGGCAACACCGCGGTACTCGTTGATAGATAGATAGACAGACAGACAAGCATATATATAATATATATTATATTGCATTATAAACGATACTCAGCAGAACAGTATACGGTATCTCGGCCTAGAGATCAACAATTCTGGGAGCTTTAGGCAGCTGTAGAACTTTGAAAGCAAAAGCCGCCTGGTGAAACAACTGTATCACCTCAAACACTGATAAAAGTCTGGCTTAAAATCTTTGACAGTGTTATCTCCCCAATCCCACCTAAGGCAGTGAAGTATGGGGCCCTGTCACCTATTCAGATCACAAATGGGAATCTGGCCCCCAGAAATACACCATCACATCTCGAATTCTGTAAGCACCTCCTCCAGGACCATCACAGTACATCAAACAGCGCTTGTTGGCTGAGCTTGGCAGATTTCCATGGGTAATGGAGGAGTGGAGGATGGACTTCTGACAGTTCACCTAACCCAACAATAACAAACACACGGACGCTTTAATAGGTGGTAGGCCGCAGCATTTATTAACAAATTTTAACAAATACTTCTTAACCTTTATACAATAACTCAATAATAACTTCCACACTTTACCAAACTGATTTTTAGGCCAGCCCCTTTCAGGCGATCTGCCAGACTGCCCCTTTTCCATTTCACCAAATGAAGGCCTTGCAATGAACCCAGCCAAAGCCCCATTGCATAACTGTTTTCTTTCCTCCAAACCACACTAGCTTGTCACATGAGGGACTCTGCCATAGGTCCAACCCGAGTCCTCAATGAATATTTCAACGTAAACCATCTTTTTCTCATTTTTAAAAATTTATTTTAAATGCTGCGGCAAAGATTGTTTTTTTTAAAATATATATTATTTTTGTTTGTATACATTTCATTATTTATTTTCATCTTTTATTTCATTTTTTTTGTTTAAATTTAGGGTGGGTGGGTGGGAGCAGCTTCAGGGCAGGTAACCAATGACAGATCTCTATCTGAACTAATAGTCATATCTGGTGTTTTCCCGCTCAGTGTCCTAGTTACCTAGGTAACCCCAATCACAGACAGCTTTCTAAAAAATGCTTAGTCACTATTGTTGTTACCAAGGGTTACTGACCAATCAAACTATTAACTACACTGACCAATCAAAATTTGCTGAATTCAATTTACTGTCAGCCATCCCCCTGCCCATGTCTGTCAGCTCTTATAGAGCTTTACATTTCATGGGCAGTGGGGGATGGACTTCTGACAGTTCACCTAACCCAATAATAACAAACACACGACACTATATTTGGTAGGCCTCTGCATTTATTAACAAATTTCAATAATTATCTTCTTAACATTAATACCATAACTCAATTAATAACTTCCAACTTTACCAAACTGATTTTAGGCCAGCCCCTTTTTTGCGATCTCCGGACTGCCCCTTTTCCATTTCTCTAAGGCTGGGTACAGACGCATAGACTATTTGTCCCGAGCAAATGGCTGTGGCCGAAAGTCGAACAATCGATTGTGCGGTCCCAAAGGGACGAATTTACCGACATGTCCGTTCATCTGATCCCACACCAGCAATATTTTTGGCGGACCACCGAAAGTGCCATGAATCGGTTGGCCAAAAATATCTGCTGGTGTGTACCCAGCCTAACTTGTAGTTAACAATCAACCTGTAGTTTATCAAAGCAACTACAAGACCAAAAGTCCAAATCTGTGTGAAAGTGTGAACTGCACCTCCTTAATTCCCACCTGTCCATTTCCATAATCACCTCCTTGCTCAAGCCCAACAGTGCAGCCTGTGTAGCTGATCCTATCCTTAAAGGAACACAAACTGAAATTGCGAAATCTAAATAAAAGAGAGAGCTGGGTAAGTATGAACACATTTGGGTAAACATAAAAAGTGGATATGGGGCAAACTCAGAAATAGCTACTGGACTAAATCAAGAATATCTTGTCTGTTTAGAAAGATTGTAAACATTGCTGTTGCCATATTAGTCCAGTTGAATATAGTAAAGATACTTACTGTAGTGTATGATCAGACTGTTATGGACTAACAGTCCATTTATAGACAATCTTTAAAGATATAAGCTTCATTCTTGTTCGGGTCAAGCAGTACTGTATAACAAATATCTTAACATATATTTCAATCTTCCTTGGATCAATGTAACATCCTAAACCTGCATGCACCCTGATTGGGAAACTACTTCACTGACACTAAAAGCAGTAAAAAAGTACAAATAGGAACTATTTACCAAGATGGACCCCAGGAGAGTATTGATCAATTGTAACAACAAATCTAGTTATTGTTGTCTCCAATACCATAACTGCTTGATCCTTGCCAGCCCCCTACCATGAATTATCTAACTTGCTTTTGGTGAAATCATTCACCCCCTGTAATTACAGATAAACTGAAATAGCTCCACATTCTGCCAAATAGATGGAACTGACCAACCTGCTTCTGTCCACAGTAATTATAAAGTGCGTAACAAAATGTCTAACATTATCTTATAACTGGCTGTGACTTGGATGTTATTATTCCCATATCCCATCGCCATGTTTATCTGTCCTGAACACTTGCTCTTTTATTTGTCAACTGTGTTCTCCCATTGGGAAGAATTCTAGAAGGACCAAGCTTGTCAAATCTGCCTTTTCCCACTCTACCAGCCAAGCACCTCACCCAAGCTCCTTTCCAGAAAGCCCCATAGCCCTTAAATGCCGCTGCCTCCAAAATAGCTGTATATCCTGGTTGGTGATAAATCCTGTGCCAACATGACCCCCCTTATGGCTTTGCCACACTGAGATCCTTACCTAACCGTATGTAAAAATTAGAGACTGAAACATTATTAGCTCACCCAGCCTTCTGTTAAAACTCTACCTACCAGTTAATACGAGTTTCATAGTTAAATGTCCCAGGAGGGACTGTATGGCACAAATTTAGCTTATTAACCAGAAAAGCTTTTTCAATTAAATACTTAAGTTAGAAAATTTGTCAAATTCCCAAAACTGAATCTTGGTTCATAACAGAATAGTGTTCCTGTGATAATGGGAAATCTGATGGAAACTCACTCCTATGGACCAATAAATATGCAGTAATGTAAATGGTGTATTATGTATTTATAACCCAACCCAATACAAACTATACATTTCAATAATGGGTGAAATTGTAAAAATCTAAACAGGATTGAGCAGCCCATAGGCAGATGGTTATTAAATAAAATGTCCATCACAATGAAATCCCAGCAGCCAGTGACGGAGTGAGTGTATTTATCCATCAAATTCTGATTTTACCAGTAAAGCTCCTGTCCCTAAATGACAGAGGGTGGATCATCCTATATGGACCTTTATCTTCTTGGTACCAAAACCAACACCTTGAAATAGGAAAAGTATAGTCTAGATAGACTCTATCAGGCTCATTTACCCAGAGCCACGATCGTTTCAATAATGCGTTTGCGAATGTGGGTAAATCCCGGTAAGGTATTTACCCATTGCGGGATTTTATGCCAGGTATTATTGGTATAATCAGTATAACAGGTATTTCTATTGGTTACATACCAGGTATTTCTATTGGTTATATACCAGGTATTATTGGTATAATCATTATAACAGGTATTTCTATTGGTTACATACCAGGTATTATTGGTATAATCATTATAACAGGTATTTCTATTGGTTACATACCAGGTATTATTGGTATAATCATTATAACAGGTATTTCTGTTGGTTACATACCAGGTATTTTGGTATAATCATTATAACAGGTATTTCTATTGGTTACATGCCAGATTTTATTGGTATAATTATTACAACAGGTATTTCTATTGGTTACATACCAGGTATTATTGGTATAATCATTATACCAGGTATTTCTATTGGTTACATACCAGGTATTATTGGTATAGTCATTATACAAGGTATTTCTATTGGTTACATACCAGGTATTATTGGTATAATCATTCTACCAGGTATTTCTATTGGTTACATACCAGGTATTATTGGTATAATCATTCTACCAGGTATTTATATTGGTTACATACCAGATATTATCGGTATAATCATTATAACAGGCATTTTTATTGGTTACATAACAGGTATTATCGGTATAATCATTAAAATAGGTATTTCTATTGGTTACATACCAGGTATTATTGGTATAATTATTATAACAGGTATTTCTATTGGTTACATACCAGGTATTATTGGTATAATCAGTATAACAGGTATTTCTATTGGTTACATACCAGGTATTTCTATTGGTTATATACCAGGTATTATTGGTATAATCATAATAACAGGTATTTCTATTGGTTACATACCAGGTATTATTGGTATAATCAGAATGACTAGCGAAACGTCTTCAAGACTACATCAAGTCCAGTTGATCTAATTGAATACAACAGATTATACCATGACCGGATGAATGAGAACCTCCACAGCATGTACACATGCAACTTCCATTGTAAATTCAGGGCAGATTCCGTTGGCATTGGAAATACACAAAACAGTCGTTCCGTATATACATATAGAGAGTGATATTTGATGCAGCCACATACAGTGTTACTGTATCTGCTGCTTCTAATGTAGTAAAGGGAGCTGGTAAGAGCCGACAGACATTGTCCATCTGATATTGGGACGATATTCAGCAAATCCTGTCAGATCTATCATCTGAACATTTTTACTTTCCAGACTTGCAGCCAGTCAAACAAAACACTATGGGCCATACTATAAAGGTCTGTTACTTTTCACTACCGTTATTGGATAAATTTGATTTAAGCAGCATTGATCACCGGCAGGGAATATTCATTACCGCTGCAATCGCCAATCGCTTATTGAGCGGTAACCACATGATCGCATTTATAAAATGCCCGTACAGGTTTGTTGCATGAATGTCACCTATTTATACTTCCCAAGTCTGAAGTGGGAAAAAACGCATTAGTGCCCTTATTAGCCTGTCAAGGGTTCCTTGGAATTGTCAGCCATTTCTCTTTTCTCCGCAATACAGGATATGATACAGGATAGAACGCATTGAATACTGCCGTTACATATTGCTGGAAAACAATCGGCTTCATACCATTGCAATGTCCTCGAAATAGCGATTTGTTTATAAATATGCCCCTATGTTCTGCTCCATTTGGACATCTTCTCAGCCATGTACACCACATTCCAATTTTTAATCCCTATGGGCACAGTTAGTGCGTAAAATTTGTCTGCAATGGACCACCCGATCAATCGCTTGGTCAAAAGCAACAATCGTTCTGTCGAAATATTGCCCAAGTCTGTCCATGTCTATGTCCCAGTCCAATTGTTTTTCTTTTTTTTAGAAAATTGCACACTACAGTACAGAAACTGCACCAGTATTAAACACTCTCCCAAGCGGAGCACCTTTCCTTAGTGATCCCCCAATCAGTAATTAGGTCCGTTATTGCATCACAGGGTAAGACGATCTAGTTTGTGCCCCTTTAACAGCCCCTACAGCCCTGTTCTATCAGGAGTGCAGCCACGTTAAAATAACGCAAAACTAACGTTAACCTGATATTACATGGGGTTTTGCAGTTATTTTACAATATTGAATCTCTCTGTCTATGCCTCTATGTGTTTAAGAAATGTAGAATATATTCCAAGAGAAATGACACCAGACGCATTCTGAAATGGTAAAGGGGGATGGGAAGGTTGAAAAAAACTAATTTTAATAGATTTTTTTTTCTATGGGTTTTGCTCCCTATCTCAACTTGTAGGTCACAAATGAATGTCAGAATCTCATTAAAATGCATAAACATATAACCATCACACAAGTGAGTATGAATGCCAGGAAAACACAGTTGCATTTTAACGCTTAGTTGGTTTTGGATGCTAACATTACTGCCATTTATTTTGAATTGTGTTTCTTAACGTTAGAGAGCATTAGGCTGTGATGCATCAATCTTTACCTTACATAGAGATAATGCTGACTTACAAAGATAGAGCTTTTCGCTTGCAGTGTCACTGTCAAATATTTAATAATAATGTCGAATGAATAATATTAATTACCTCGTAGTATTACATGATTTACATAGAATGTCACCTTCAAAAAGGGACTAAGCAATAGATACCTGCACTGAAGAGTGAAATATTAGATAGAATAATAGATAGATGATAGATAATAGATAAGTGATGATATAGATAGATAGATGATAGAGATAGATGAAGAGATAGATAGATAGATGATGATATAGTGATGTAGATGTGTGTGTGTAGTGTAGTGATAGATGTAGATGATGACAAACGGACAGACGGACGGACAGACAGCCAGACAGACGAAGATAGATCTCCCTTGAGTTTCATTCGCCTGGGTGCTGCTGGCTGTGATTCATTATATCCAACAAAGCAAAAGTTCCAGGGCCTCTCAGGAGTTATAAATTACTTTATTTAACGTGCAACGTACACACAAATAGCAACGTTTCTGCCTCTTCTTAGACCTTTTTCATGCCATCTAAGAAGGAAACGTCGCTATTGTGGTGTATGTTGCACGTTAAATAAAGTAATTTTTTTGCACAAGTCCTGAGAGTGCCCAGACTCGTAATGAATGTAATGAAATGTAAAGCTCTATAACATGGGCAGGGGGATGGCATGACTGTGAATTGAATTCAGCAGTTTTGATTGGGCAGTGCAGTTAATAGTTTTGATTGGTCAGTGCAGTTAATAGTTTTGATTGGTCAGTAACCATTGGTACACTACAGTGACTAAGTAGTTTTTAGAAAGCTGTCTGTTATTGGGGTTACCTAGGTAATGAGGACACGAGACGGGAAAACCCCAGATATGAATTAGTTCAGGGAGAGAGATCTGTCATTGGTTACCTGGGATGCCCTGAAGCTGCTTGTGATGAAGAGAGAAGGACCAGAAGGATGAGCTGGATAAGGAGCAGAGAGAACAGTATCATAGCTCTGTAAGGACTAGTGTCTATCAGGTTATAAGAAGAAGGAAGCTGGGGCCTAGTTGGTCATGTCTCCTCCTGACAGGCTGTGAGGGCAGTGCCCATTAGCAGTGGGTGGATGGAGCTGTATTTATCCCTGCTCCCCCTGCCATGTCTGCTTGTTAGTGAGACTGTCAGTGTAGGAGCTGCCATACTGATCATACTGCCAGCACCTCAAGCTGCCTTCCCATGGCCTTATCTTCCCCGCAGACCCCAGCAGTGACTGGCAGTAAGTAAGTATACTGGTAAGTATATCCAACCAACCAATGTTTTCATTTAGACGGCGATTCATTCACTCTCTGGTACATTAGATAACATGGAGCCTAATGTAAAGTTCATATAGTTAATGTTCATTTAGTTTCATGTTACTGAGCCTGCAGCTGTTCCGTTCTATACACTGGTAGCCAAGGTCTGATGTGAATGGCAAATGTGGACGGTTAAGTTGCAGTTCAACTACTACTCCAGCCTTTCAAACTGTCTGCTCAGCTCATTGAATATTAATGTTTCTATTTTTTCAGCTATTACTGTTAATACTAAACCTAATGTGTCTGAGGTGTGTATGAGGGAGGTGTTAAATAAAATTTTGCTTTCCTAAACAACTTAATAAAAACCATCACATGCTGGTTAAAATGGGTCTTAGGGCAAGGCCACACTGCAACGCAAACGCAATAGCATGCGATTTCATGTGCGATTTTCTTTGCGTTGGCGCTTGCGATTTCTTCAATAAGTATAGGAAAACGCATGCGATTGCGATTAAAAATGCAGAACGCAAAACCAATCGCACCGAAAACGCGCGTTTTCAGATTTTGTAAAATCGCAAGCGCAAACGCAAAAAAAACGCAGCAGTGGGGCCTAGCCCTTATTGTAAATTAAAGCAGTCACCATTTCAGACATGGGGTTTAGCTGTGGGGTCATCCAGCCTTTAATTATATCAGGGGGTTTCACAGCGAGTAAAGTCCAGTAAGGAAATTAGTAGGAGGATTGGACATTACATAAAAAATACTTCAATGTTAAAAATAATTTACACAAAAAAAGTTGTCCTGGGTTATAAACCAGTCAAGGATCGGTTAGTTGGCCACGGCCACATGCGATTTCATGTTCGATTACATGCGTTTGCGCATGCGCAATTGCAACACACCCAAAACGCAGTTTTTTCGGTGCATTGCCACGTTTCCAATGATCTGGGAAAAAAAATGCAAGCGCAATTGCATGTGCAAACGCAAAAAAAAAACGCTGCAGTGTGTCCTAGCCCTTAGAGAGGGTTTTGGAGAAGGTTTCCGTTTCCCCTTTAATAACTTCCATCCTACTTTTACACTGGTGATAATGTAAATCAGTCATAGAGGCTCTAGAGACAGTCAGAGATAAAATGCAAATGGCGTTAGCCTTGGGACACATAGGGCCTCATTTACCCAGACTCGATAGGCAAATATATGGAGGTGAAGTCACGCTAAACGATTCGCTACCAGTTAGCGTGACTTTACTCCATATTAGGGTGGATGTGCAGGTTTGCAAAAATCACCCGCGCATCTGACGCTCGCGATTTAATATTGCGTTTGCGCTAGTTTTACAGTAGGTTTTTAACGCCAGCAAACAGCTGCATTAAAATCCCGCAATGGGTAATACCTTACCGGGATTTACCCACATTCGCAAACGCATTATTGAAACGATCGTGGCTCTGGGTAAATAGCCTGATAGAGTCTATCTTGACTATACTTTTCCTATATTCAAGGTGTTGGTTTTGTACCAAGAAAGATAAAGGTCCATATAGGATGATCCACCCTCTGTCATTTAGGGACAGGAGCTTTACTGTAAAATCAGATATTGATGGATAAATACACTCATCCTGTCACTGGCTGCTGGGATTTCATTGTGATACATTTTATTATAATAACCATCTGCCTATGGGCTGCTCAATATCCTGTTTAGATTTTTACAATTTCACCCATTATTTGAAATGTATAGTTTGTATTGGGTTGGGTTATAAATACATAATACACCATTTACATTACTGCATATTTATTGGTCCATAGATGAGTTTCCATCAGATTTCCCATTATCACAGGAAACACTATTCTGTTATGAACCAAGATTCAGTTTTGGGATTTGACAAATTTTCTAAACTTAAGTATTTAATTGAAAAAGCTTTTCTGGTAATAAGCTAAATTTCTGTGCCATACAGTCCCTCCTGGGACATTTAACTATGAAACTCGTATTATACTGGTAGGTAGAGTTTTAACAGAAGGCTGGGTGAGCTAATAATAGTTTCAGTCTCTAATTTTTACATACGGTTAGGTAAGGATCTCAGTGTGGCAAAGCCATATGGGGGTCATGTTGGCACAGGATTTTATCACCAACCAGGATTACAGCTATTTATGGAGGCAGCGTCATTTAAGGGCTATGGGGCTTTCTGGAAAGGAGCTTGGGGTGAGGTGCTTGGCTGGTAGAGTGGGAAAACAGATTTGACAAGCTTGGTCCTTCTAGAATTCTTCCCAATGGGAGAACACAGTTTGACAAATAAAAGAGCAAGTGTTCAGGACAGATAACATGGCGATGGGATATGGGAATAATAACATCCAAGTCACAGCCAGTTATAAAGTAATGTTAGACATTTTGTTACGCACTTTATAATTACTGTGGACAGAAGCAGGTTGGTCAGTCCATCTATTTGGCAGAATGTGGCAGCTATTTCAGTTTATCTGTAATTACAGGGGTGAATGATTTCACCAAAAGCAGTTAGATAATTCATGGTAAGGGGGCTGGCAAGATCAAGCAGTTATGGTATTGGAGACAACCAATAACTAGATTTGTTGTTACAATTGATCAATACTCTCCCTGTGGTCCATCTTGGTAAATAGTTCCTATTTGTACTTTTTTACTGCTTTTAGTGTCAGTGGAAGTAGTTTCCCAATCAGGGTGCTGCAGGTTTAGGATGTTTACATTGATCCAAGGAAGATTGAATATAGGTTAAGATA
This sequence comes from Hymenochirus boettgeri, assembly GCA_019447015.1. Lineage (NCBI taxonomy): Eukaryota > Metazoa > Chordata > Amphibia > Anura > Pipidae > Hymenochirus > Hymenochirus boettgeri. Next base: position 101,755 of record JAACNH010000875.1, on the reverse strand, counting down.
TTTGTTATACAGTACTGCTTGACCCGAACAAGAATGAAGCTTATATCTTTAAAGATTGTCTATAAAATGGACTGTTGTCCATAACAGTCTGATCATACACTACAGTAAGTATCTTTACTATATTCAACTGGACTAATATGGCAACAGCATGTTATACAATCTTTCTAAACAGACAAGATATTCTTGATTTAGTCCAGTAGCTATTTCGAGATTTGCCCCATATCCACTTTTCTTATGTTTACCCAAATGTGTTCATACTTACCCAGCTCTCTCTTTTATTTAGATTTCGCATTTCATTTGTGTTCCTTTAAGGATAGGATCAGCTACACAGGCTGCACTGTTGGGCTTGAGCAAGGAGGTGATTATGGAAATGGACAGGTGAATTAAGGAGGTGCAGTTCACACTTTCACACAGATGGACTTTTGGTCTTGTAGTTGCTTTGATAAACTACAGGTTGATTTGTTAACTACAAGTTAGGCTGGGTACACACCAGCAGATATTTTTGGCCAACCGATTCATGGCACTTTCGGTTGGTCGGCCAAAAATATCTGCGGTGTGGGATCAGATGAACGGACATGTCGGTAAATTCCGTCCCTTGGGACCGCACACATCGATTGTTCGCACTTTCGGCCACAGCCATTTGCTCGGGACAAATAGTCTATGCGTCTGTACCCAGCCTTAGAGAAATGGAAAGGGGCAGTCCGGCAGATCGCAAAAAAGGGGCTGGCCTAAAAATCAGTTTGGTAAAGTTGAAGTTTTAATTGAGTTATGGTATAAATGTTAGAAGAATAATTATTGAAAATTTGTTATAAAATGCAGAGGCCTACCACCTAATATAGTGTCCGTGTGTTTGTTATTATGGGGTTAGGTGAACTGTCAGAAGTCCATCCTCCACTGCCCATGAATGTAAGCTCTATAAGAGCTGACAGACATGGCAGGGGGATGGCCTGACAGTAAATTGAATTCAGCAAATTTTGATTGGTCAGTGTAGTTAATAGTTTGATGGTCAGTAACCCTTGGTAACAACAATAGACTAAGCATTTTTTAGAAAGCTGTCTGTGATTGGGGTTACCTAGTAACTAGGACACTGAGCGGAAAACACCAGATATGACTATTAGTTCAGATAGAGATCTGTCATTGGTTACCTGCCCTGAAGCTGCTCCCACCCACCCACCCTAAATTAAAACAAAAAAAATGAAATAAATAGATGAAAATAAATAATGAAATGTATACAAAACAAAATATATATATTTTAAAAAAAACAATCCTTTGCCGCAGCATTTAAAATAAATTTTTAAAAAATGAAGAAAAGATGGTTTACGTTGAAATATTCATTGAGGACTCGGGTTGGACCTATGGCAGAGTCCCTCATTTGACAAGCTATGTGTGGTTTGGAGGAAAGAAAACAGTTATGCAATGGGGCTTTGGCTGGGTTCATTGCAAGGCCTTCATTTGGTGAAATGGAAAAGGGGCATTCTGGCAGATCGCCTGAAGGGGCTGGCCTAAAATCAGTTTGGTAAAGTTGGAAGTTATTAATTGAGTTATTGTATAAGGTTAAGAAGTTATTTGTTAAAATTTGTTAATAATGCTGCGGCCTACCACCTAATTAAAGCGTCCGTTGGTTTGTTTTGTTGGGTTAGGTGACTGTCAGAAGTCCATCCTCCACTCCTCCATTACCCATGGAAATCTGCCAAGCTCAGCCCAACAAGCGCTGTTTGATGTACTGTGATGGTCCTGGAGGAGGTGCTTACAGAATTCGAGATGGTGTATTTCTGGTGGGCCAGATTCCCATTTTGATTGATCTGAATAGGTGACAGGCCCCATACTTCACTGCCTTAGAGTGGGATTGGGGAGATAACACTGTCAAGATTTTAAGCCAGACTTTTATCAGTGATTTGAGGTGATACAGTTGTTTCACCAGGCAGCTTTGCTTTCAAAGTCTCTACAGCTGCCTAAAGCTCCCAGAATTGTTGATCTCTAGGCCGGATACCGTTACTGTTCTGCTGAGTATCGTGTATATGCAAAATATATAATATATATATATGCTTGTCTGTCTGTCTATCTATCTTCAACAGAGTACCGGTGTTGCCCTTTTTTTCCACTCAAAGGGCCTTATTTATAAAAGATCAATATCGTTATCGAAAAATAAGGATCGTTATCGTAAAATAGCAATCATTATCGAAAATACCGATCATTATCGGAAAATACTAATCATTATTTTACGATAACGACGCTATTTTACGATAACTATCGTTATATTTTCAATAACGATATCGATCTTTTATAGACAGGGCCCAAAAGCTTCAGTCATTTTTCAGCAGGATCACTCTTTCACCAACAGATGGCAGCACAAAGGTCAGATTAGAGTCCTGAGCAGGTCTAATTTTCAGACCCGCACCTCGGAACTCCGAGGTGAAATAAATCCATATTACACTGTAGGTAGTATATTTTTCTTATAATACTTAGGCCAGGCTGGCTAGCAAAAAAAAAATAACCTGCCCACTACCACTGTGTCTTCCCCTTCCTGTATTAGTCATTTATATAGGAATCCCTGTTTAATGTATAAATAGTTAATTACCATTCCTATTGAAAAGAGAAAGAAGGACCGACATTGTCTGTCAAGATAAACAGGGATTCCTTAAAATGAATAATACAGGGAGGGGAAACAGTGGAGGGGCAGTAAATTACAGGAAGCCACTCAGTGACATCACTGAGTGATGGTATATAGATTCTCACCTCTGCAGCTTCCCATTGAAAATGCCTAGCCTTATGTATTATATATATATATATATATACTATATACTATATATGTATTACCTGTGTATGTAATATCTATGAGATGTAGGAAGATGTTGGCATTATATAAATGCATAACAGTATAATATTTATCTATCTATTTATCTATCTCTCTTTCTGTGTATCCATGTATCTGTCTGTGAATCTGCCTATCTTTATATCTATCCAGTATCTATCTATCTGTCTGTCTGTCCAGTATATGTCTATCTATCCATCTATCCAGTATCTGTCTATCTGTCTTGTCCTATCTATCTACTATCTATCTATCTATCTTCTATCTATCTGTCTATCTGTCTATCTATCCATTATGATCTCTATCTATCTGTCTATCTATCTATGTATCTATCTGTCCAGTACAGTCAGTCTGTCTCTATCTATCCATCCAGTATCTATCTATCTATCTATCTATCTATCTATCCAGTATCTATTTATTTATTATCTGTCATCCATCCATCCATCCATCTCTCTCTCTCTCTATATCTATCTATCCAGTTTTTTTCCTTCTGTCTGTCCAGTATCTGGCTTGCTATCTATCTATCTATCTATCATCTTTCTTCTATTAAGTATCTATCTGTCTATCATCTATCTATCTATCTATCTATCTATCTATCTATCTACTATTATCAATTAGCTGCTATTTTATCATTAATAATAACACTACTCAGCAATAATAGTTTTGGCTATATACTTTAGTTAAAACACAAATCCCAGCATTCCCACCTGTAAGCGAATGTTCCTCTGTACAAATTACAAGTGTGTGATCCAGTTCCTAAGGTTTATCTCCCAGGTCATTACCACGCCGCCACACAGATCCCCTCTACACCCATTGCTTTAGTTAGTGGATTCTCATTTGGAAATTTGTTTTGTCTATTTAATCTCTGTATTGTATGAATGATCAGGTCCCATGTGTTCTGAACTGTCACCCTTCTTCTGCTTTACTCACAAGTTTGCCTCTCAGGTATTGTGCAATGGATGGGAACATTTCTTTCTCATCTTCCACATTTTTCTTTTTTATACCAATAATACCTGGTATGTAACCAATAGAAATACCTGTTATAATGATTATACCAATAATACCTGGTATGTAACCAATAAAAATACATGTTATAATGATTATACCAATAATACCTGGTATGTAACCAATAGAAATACCTGTTATTATGATTATACCAATAATACCTGGTATATACAGTATTAATACAGTAATTAGTATGGTACATATGAATACAGTAATAATACAGTAATTAGTATGGTACATATGAATATAGTATTAATACAGTAATTCATTTGGTACATATGAATACAGTATTAATACAGTAATTAGTATGGTACATATGAATACAGTATTAATACAGTAATTAGTACGGTACATATGAATTCAGTATTAATACAGTAATTAGTATGGTACATATGAATACAGTAATAATACAGTAATTAGTATGGTACATATGAATACAGTATTAATACAGTAATTCATTGGTACATATGAATACGTTTAATACAGTAATTAGTATGGTACATATGAATACAGTATTAATACAGTAATTAGTAGGTACATATGAATTCAGTATTAATACAGTAATTAGTATGGTACATATGAAAATACAGTAATAATAAAGTAATAGTATTGGTCCATATGAATACAGTATTAATACAGTAATTAGTATGGTACATATGAATACAGTATTAATACAGTAATTAGTATGGTACATATGAATACAGTATTAATACATTAATTAGTATGGCACATATGAATTCAGTATTAATACAGTAATTAGTATGTGTAACATGACATAACAGTATGGTCATATAAATACAGTATTAATACAGTAATTAGTATGGTACATATGAATATAGTATTAATACAGTAATTCGTTTGGTACATATGAATACAGTAATAATACAGTAATTAGTATGGTACACATGAATTCAGTATTAATACAGTAATTAGTATGGTACATATGAATACAGTATTAAGTTTAACAGTAAATTAGTATGGTCCATATGAATACAGTATTAACACAGAATTGTAGTGGTAATATGAATTCAGTATTAATACAGTAATTAGTATGGTACATATGAATTCAGTATTAATACAGTAATTAGTATGGTACATATGAATTTAGTATTAATACAGTAATTAGTATGGTACATATGAATTCAGTATTAATACATTAATTAGTATGGTACATATGAATTCAGTATTAATACAGTAATTAGTATGGTACATATGAATTCAGTATTAATACAGTAATTAGTATGGTACATATGAATTCAGTATTAATACAGTAATTAATATGGTACATATGAATTCAGTATTAATACAGTAATTTGTATGGTACATATGAATTCAGTATTAATACATTAATTAGTATGGTACATATGAATTCAGTATTAATACAGTAATTAGTATGGTACATATGAATTCAGTATTAATACAGTAATTAGTATGGTACATATGAATACAGTAATAACATATGTAACATACTAATTACTGTATTAATACTGAATTCATATGTACCATACAATTACTGTATTAATACTGTATTCATATGTACCATACTAATTACTGTATTATTCTGTATTCATATGTCCCATACTAATTACTGTATAATACTGATTCATATGTACCATACTAATTACTGTATTAATACTGAATTCATATGTACCATACTAATTACGTATTAATACTGAATTCATATGTACCATACTAATTACTGTATTATCTGAATCATATACATACTAATTATGTATTAATACTGAATTCATATGTACCATACAAATTACTGTATTAATACTGAATTCATATGTACCATATTAATTACTGTATTAATACTGAATTCAATATGTACCATACTATTACTGTATTATACTGAATTCATATGTCCTACTAATTACTGTATTAATACTGAATTCATATGTACCCATACTAATTACTGTATAATAACTGAATTCATATGTACCATACTAATTAATGTATTATACTGAATTCATATGTACCATACTAATTACTGTATTAATACTAAATTCATATGTACCATACTAATTACTGTATTAATACTGAATTCAATTACCATACTAATTACTGTATAATACTGAATTCATATGTACCATACAATTACTGTGTTAATACTGTATTCATATGACCATACTAATTACTGTATTAATACTGTATTCATATGTACCATACTAATTACTGTATTAATACTGAATTCATGTGTACCATACTAATTACTGTATTTACTGTATTCATATGTACCAAACAATTACTGTATTAATACTATATTCATATGTACCATACTAATTACTGTATTAATAGTATTTATATGACCATACTGTTTATGCATGTTACACATACAATTACTGTATTAATACTGAATTCATATGTGCCATACTAATTAATGTATTAATACTGTATTCATATGTACCATACTAATTACTGTATTAATACTGTATTCATATGTACCATACTAATTACGTATTAATACTGTATTCTAGTACCAACTAATTACTGTATTATTACTGTACTATGTACCATACTAATTACTGTATTAATACTGAATTCATATGTACCGTACTAATTACTGTATTAACTGTATTCATATGTACCATACTATTACTGTATTAATACTGTATTCATATGTACCAAATGAATTACTGTATTAATACTATATTCATATGTACCATACTAATTACTGTATTATTACTGTATTCATATGTACCAACTAATTACTGTATTAATACTGAATTCATATGTACCATACTAATTACTGTATTAATACTGTATTCATATGTACCATACATTACTGTATTAATACTGTATTCATATGTACCAAATGAATACTGTATTAATACTATATTCATTGTACCATACTAATTACTGTATTATACTGTATTCATATGTACCATACTAATTACTGTATTAATACTGTATTCATATGTACCATACTATTACGGTATTAATACTGTATTCATATGTACCATACTAATTACTTGATTATACTGTATTCATATTACCTACTATTACTGTATTATACTGAATTCATAGTACCTACTAATTACTGTTATTAATACTGTATTCATATGTACCAAATGAATTACTGTATTATATAGTATTCATTGTACCATACTAATTACTGTATTAATACTGTATTCTATGTACCATACTAATTACTGTATTAACTGTATTCATATGTACCATACTAATTACTGTATTAATACTGTATTCATATGTACCATACTAATCACTGTATTAATACTGAATTCATATGTACCATACTAATTACTTTTATTACTGTATTCTATAAAAAAACACAAGCGCAAACGCAAAAAAAACCGCAGCAGTGTGGCCTAGCCCTAACAAGGGAAAGTGGTCTATGGCAGGCTTTCTGAAAGGGTGGGCTGGGACACACTGGTGGGACTTCAAAGAGCCAGGGGTGTGCCGTGGAAATATTTTCACCAGTATAACTTACTTTATGTTGTGTTATACCATACGTTACACTACATTTATTTAATCAATATATACTGTAAAGTGCATAACATATGGGTATTACAACTTTAAGTCTAACATTGGGACCACAGGCAGGCCTTGAGAAATTTGCATTGCCTGGTGCCTAGACCCCTGGTCTATTGCCCATACTGATTTCACAAGGAGGAAAAATCTTTATGCAAACAAGGAATCCAGGAATATGGAATTTCTTTTGTGTTAAGCTCAAAAGCTTTGACCAGCCACTGAACTCTTAAATACATATTACAATTCATGTTTCCGCCAACAGAGAGAAGATAAAAGCAGCCATTCTATGTGTACAGTATATGAATATGAGCAATACATCTCTTCTGTGTTCTAAACAAGGTATTACATGCTGTAGTTTGCAAGGTGAGTGATGCTGCATAAGACAGGTGGGTCTTATTCAATAGAGGGGCACAATATTGTTAATATGCAGGAACCAATCAGATGTTACCTTTCTTCTCTTCTGTCGCAACATTTAGAAAACATCTGATTGGTTGCTGAAGATTGCTATCACAGTCAAAACTTGCACCCCATATAGATTAAGCCCATTCATGTTCACTGGTAACTGAAGCACTGAGCTTTCTTCTTAATTAATTTTTTATAAATCCGAATTTTACCCTTAAATGTTTCTGTAAGAAGAAATTCCACAAACATGTGAAAGAACCCCACAGTGACCATTTTGTAATAATAATACAATAATACGATAGATGGTCTGCTCACCTGGCAATCCCAGGATTGTGAAATTATACCGACATTCGGTAAATCCGGAACTTTCTCTTACACAAGTCTGCCACAACCCCTGGTAATTGAAACAGCAGTAACCGGATTATTGTAGAGGTCTTGGGTACTCCATTGATTCATGACAGTTGCTGCAATAATTCCTGCCACACCTAAAAGGGAGACCAAGAATCCCAAAGACTGGCACATGGTTACAGCCATAACCACATTCACTGTGAGCGTAGACACAGCTTGTAAAATACGTTATGTGCTCGCTAGATGCACTGGACAGTTTTACTCTGGAAATAGGGTGTATGTCATGAGTGAGGGAAAAAATACAACCTTATAACCAAGGTACCGCCCAAGGCCTAATCTGATATGTACTGATAAGTGCAGCTCTCTGTACCAGGAGGCTTTTGTCTCATTAAACTCCATATGTTTACCATGCAAACGGTCTCTTTTCTCTACTCTCAGCTGTGGCAATGTCCAACAGATTTTATGGGCAGGAAGGGGAAAGTTAAAATCCTGTAGTAACATGTATGATAAACATGTTTTGTTAAACAATTTAAATCCCATTTACACGAAGGACCCCTAAACCCTAAAATGAACTTCCCCCTGAAACCTAATTGAATGGGAGGTAAGAGCCAGATATCCATACTTTTCACTTACCTGTCATTAGCTTCTGGTAAAGCTTCAAAAGTTTTACTGACAGTGATCAGCACCCACTCTGCCTGCCTTAAGGCTTGTACACATGTACGATTTCCCACCTGATGAACCACCCTTGAGCGCAAGGCACATGGATGAAGAATGGCCATTTCATCTGATAATATACACGTGTGTATGCATTCATCGGCGACGTTCATTGATCTGCCATGGCAACACCCAACTGAACGCATGCACAACAAATGCGATTATCACCTGAAACAGCCATTCGTCACACATGTACATGTGCTTGGGGGTCGTGCATCAGCCATGAAATTGTACTTGTGTACGAGGTGTATCTTCCCAATGTTACATTATGGTACAGATAGGGGAAATCACGTGCGAATTAGCCCCCCTCCCTCAAGTATTGATATAAAATGTATTTTTAAGTAGGGATAGCAGAGTGAGTTTCCAGTAAAACTTCTCTAAATGCTTTAGCTAACTGGGGGTGGGGTTGGGGTTGGTGTCAATTTACAAAACACCCAATTTTAGATTAGGAGTTAACTGGATAAAAGTTAATTTGGGGTTTAGCTGCCCTTTTATTTCAGAAGATATAAACAAAAAACAGGTCACAGGACATAAGTCACACACATGTATATTTTAATTATAAGCAAGCTGTAAATAATATTAGACATACCTAAAGACATTTCCACTTTACAGATTGGGCAAAGGACACTGTGTGAAACATCAGCAGGAAAAACTGCCAATCAAATCAACATTATGATCAATTTGATATTTTTGATGTATGTTGGGACGTGTGTGGCCAGTTCAAGTCTCACATTAGTAAGTTATATAGATTCTGACCAAGGTTTTTCTCACCAGAAATAAGGATAAGACTAGAGTAAACCACAAGCCAGACCACCTGCTCATTCACTGACTCTTCTGCAGTCCAACCCTGAAGGCCCCAGGTTGGACTTCCCTAGTAAAATCTAAGTTTCAGATTAACTTTGGTGGAAATCAATGTGTAATTGTGCTCTAATTTCACATTAATTAGTTTTATTCCCAGCTTGTGATTTAATGTGCTGGAGTTTTAATATATAAATAATATAAATATACTAGAAATAAACGTTTTTACATTAGGCCATCCTTCAATGACCAAATTTTTTTTTTTCCAGTTTGGTGCAGGTTTGTTGAGTCAGACTGAGTATTCTATATGTAAACTGAAACTACTGTAGCAGTATCTGAAATTTATAAAAAACGCAATTAATTCTCCTTCTCACCCATTGTGTCATAGCGCCAGTTGACCGGTCAACTCTCTTAGTCACAGTTTCAAATAGAAAGACAGGAAAAGGTTTTGTTTGGAACCCAAGAGAACCAAATGAAACATAGAATTCCCTAAGACTATCAGTAGAAGTAAAGGAAAGCTAGTAGCTGAGTAGTTGAGAACAGACCCTGGCTTTTTGTTTTTGCAGACTGGAAAGCAGTAGTGTTATGTTAAGTGTTTACGGGATTTTAGAGGTCAGGGTTTATGTCATCTACAAAGTTTTTAAGCAATAATGACTCATGCAAGCAGGTCATTGAGTACTCTATGTATTAGAAGAAATACATAAAAATACATACAAATACATACATAGGAGAGTAAAGATATTAGAGAGAAGATCCACAGAGTTTAGATTCCCACCCAGTATTAGAACGGTCACTTGGATTGGAATTTTGTTTTATTAATATTCACTAAACATGGGTTTTAATGTGCTCTGCATAAATATAAGGGGAGACAAATTGTGCCGACCAACCCATATATGGACAGTAGTAAAACGGTAACGGCTGATAATCAGTATATTAGAAAGTGTCCAATGATGAACAGTTCAAATCCACAATAAAGGAAAGTGAATCCAGTTGTATAAAATCTGAAATCATCCACCTAAAGAAACTACTTACACGCTATGTCGAGTGGGCGGGTGGACACCCCCCGGACCCAGGCGCTCCGATGTTTCCAACACAAAGGCAATATTGTAACAAGTAAAACATAAGTTCAAGATAGCTCAACGGTCTCGATGGGTGGTCCGGGTGCTACCTGGGCCAGGACCTCTCGCAGGGTCCACGTTTCAGAATGAAATACAGCAGTGGAAGGGCTGCAGCGAAGCTTCAGAAACTGGTCTCACAAGTAGATAATGGGGCAAACTATTTACATATGATAATGGGGCAAACTATTTACATATGCATCAAACAGGGTAGCTATATCTACTGTAAGACATGAGCTACCCTGTTTGTATGCATATGTAAATAAAGTAGTTTGCCCCATTATCTACTTGTGAGACGGTTCCTGAACACACCAGCCATATTTTCGGCCAACTGACCGATTCAAGGCACTTTCGTCGATAGGCCTAAAAATATTGGCTGGTGTAGGGCACGCGGCTGCGCCAGACATCAATTGTTTGTTCGTCCGGATCATTGGTGCATGTCGTAAAATTCATCGATTGTGCAGTTCCCTAGGGGACCGCAAGATTGATCGTTCACAAATTCGGCCACGGACGAATTTGCCGTGACCAACGGACATTTGTCCCGGCCGAGCACTCGCTTGTAGTGACGCTCGGTCGGGACAAAAAGTCCCTCCGTGTGTACCCAGCCTAAGCTGCAGCCCTTCTACTGCCTGCATTCTCATACGTTTAGTGTGGTTCTAGCAGAGTAAACGGTGTTACCTGGTTTTCTAAAGTTGACCCAAACTTGCATCCAAAATTCAACAGACCGGCACCCACAGCTTTCTAACCAAACCTGACACATTCAAACTCACTGTGGGTTAGCTGGTATGCAGGAATCTAGGCCAGATATCATCCCCAGTTAACATAACTCCCAACGTTTTAAAATGTAAAAGAGGGACCACATCAAGAGAAGAGATGTGGTGCATGTGATAGCATGTGGAAACTGTTGGGCCAGCCCACTTTGTTTAAGTGACACCTATTTTAAAGACCATTATTCACACTTCTTGTTGCTGATGACACTTACCAATGAACTGGAGGTCTGACAACACTGGCTAATGAACTGGAGGGCTGACTTACACTGCTAATGAACTGGAGAGCTGATGCCACTAGCTAATGAACTGGAGGCTGACAACACTGGCTAATGAACTGAGGGCTGACAACACTGGCTAATGAACTGGAGGGCCGATAACACTGCCTAATGAACTGAGGGCTAACAACACTGGCAAATGAACTGGAGGTCTGCAACATTGGCTAATGAACGGAGGGCTAACAACAGTGGCTAATGAACTGGAGGTCTGACAATACTGGCTAATGAACTGGAGGTTTGACTAACACCTGGCTAATTAACTGGAGAGCTGACAAATTGGCCAATGAACTGGAGGACTAACTAACTGTGGCTAATGAACAGGAGGGCTGACTACTATGGCTAATGAACTGGAGGGCTGACTACACTGGCTAATGAACTAGAGGGCGAACAAAACTGGCTAATGAACTAGCAAACACACATGCTCTTAAACACACTGACAGTGATGGATAAACTTTCTCTTGGGGGTCTGCTGGGGCCAAACCTTGGAACAAGTTTTTCCATCACTGCTATATAGGTTCTGGCACCAGCAGCCCCAAGAGGAAAGGTGTGAAATGCAAAAGAGGGACAGGGAGTAAGGTAGATTTGGTGTGCGTGGCATCGTTTAATCGCAGAAAAACCTGACCACGCCCACTTTGCTAAGACCAATAAGTAGAAGACTAAGTTGTGAACTACGTGACTATGGGTTGGGAGATGTGCGGGGGATGAACGGCCGGTCGTAAGCATCTCATTCAGATAAGCCACCAGTGAGGAAGTCTAAGATGGGTAAGGGCCGACGGCCAAGCAGGTATAAGCAGCGTCTCTATCATATGCTATAAGACCTACTGATAAGACTCACTTGATTAATCAGCGACCCTTGCATTTATTTGGTAAAGAGCTCCCAGCAGAGACTAATTAGGCAGTAGCTCCTGCCACTTATATGGCCATAAGGGCACGGCCACTTCAACGCAAACGCAATCGCATGCGATTTCATGTGCGATTTCGCTGCGTTTGCGCATGTTGGTTTTTTCATTAACTATTGAAAAATGCATGCGATTGCGATTTATAATGCGAACACAAATCGCAATCACAACGCACCCGAAACGTGTGTTTCGGTGCGTTGCGGTGTTTTCAATGATATGAAAAAAAACGCATGCGAAACGCAAAGAATGCCGCAGCAGTGTGGCCTAGCCCTTACCGTGGTATTTATAGGGACTTTATAAAACATTTGCCACTTTCAGGGTTATTAATAAAAGGTCTTATCGTTTAAAATGGGGCTAATTTTGCCCTAACCAGTTCATCTTATTTAACATTTGAACGCTAACACTGAATGGTTGGGGCAAAATTAGTCCCATTTTAAACATAAGAACTTCTATTGATCTCCTGTGTTTTTTATGTATTTAAGTCTTAGTGATGTATCCCTGTACGTATATTTATATGTGCTGTTTTTAAGGTAACATGTTTTAGATGTGTTGTGTGGAAGGTAATAGGTATGGTATAGGGTAATTGTTTATCTAGTGATTTGGTGTTTACATATGTATACTCTCTTCTAATAAACGCATATTGATAATGCCGTTGCATATAATTTGTGACATCCGACTTTTTATAGGGGAAGTCTGATATTTATAGAGTAACCAGGAGTGCTGATGGGATACTGGGCAACACTTGCCATCTTTTTTATGTATAAGGTTAGAGTGTGACGCCTCTGATGAAGTCCAATCAGGAACAAAACGCGTCACGGGTGGTTAGATGTGAGCGTCTTGTATTGTATAATAAAGATTCTGTTTTAATCTTATGCTGTTGCTGTATTGTATCCGATTGAAGCGACTACCTCTTCTTTTGGTGAATGGAGATTCGTGGAAGTCTAGTCTAGCGAGGGGCTCATTTGTTACGTACCATGGCCAACCAACACACAAGTGAGCTTCCCCCATTCTTATATTTCAATTCATGATGGAAGCCACCATGGGAGTATCTACTTATATACAGTATGTAGAGACCGGGACCTGTATCAGATGTGAAGGATATATAGCTAGCGGGAACCTTTTTGTGAGGGTATCAGGGGCGGCACCCGCCCGGTCCAACTTACCGCTTACGTGAGTGAGTTTGGCTTTATATTTTATATTACGTATCCAAGCTTTCTTGTCTCATTTACTTTTGTTATTGTAGTGCTCCTAGATTAGCTTAATTATGTGAGATGCCGGGGTGGTGGTGGGGTGGTGTTGGTTGGGTTGTGGCTAGGATCTCTTTTGTAGAAATGACTAAATGAATAGTGTTTGTACATGGCCTTTATAAAGGGGTTTCAGTAGTTTGTGGGGAAAAGAGACACAAGGTGTAAGTAAAATTAACCCTTTACAGTGCAGTTGTATTACAGTATGGCAATGCCATCCCATTCACTCTTATCACCTTACCTTTACTTATATAAAATGTGGTTTATTACCTTGTGCTGCACATACACATTTTATGGCTGTCAGCACCATTGCAATCAGAAACTACACATTTTCCTTAAACCAATAGTAACATAGTCTTTCCAGGGTTTATATTTGTATATAAATGTCATTCATATCACCGATAGTAACATAGTCTTTCCAGGGTTAATATTTGAATCCTTCCTGGAGCAAATTGTAATGTGTTACCGACCTTAAGGGAAATGTCTGGTTCCCTCTGTTATAGAAGCTGCTGTTCTGTTTGTGCAGCTATCTGAGTTGTGTAGCAGTACATTACACTGTTGTTGTGTCTCTGAAATGGACTTGTGTCTGTGTTGTTGAAGTTGGGCAGTGCACGGAGCCCAGGCCCTTCATCTGAGTTACTGAATTGGGGAATAACACTATGCAGCATGGTGGCTCAGTGGTTAGCACTGATGCCTTGCAGTGCTCAGGTCCTGAGTTCGATTCCACCTTCGGACACATCAGCAAGGAGATTGTATGTTCTCCCTGTGCTTGCGTGGGTTTCCTCTGGGCATTCCATTTTCCCCCACAATCATAAAGACATACTGATAGCTTGTATATGTACATAAAGTGATTAGATTTCAAGCTTTTCGGGGCAGGGCCTGATGTGAATTAAGTAAATAATTGTAAAGCGCTGCGGAATATGTACCGATATATAAGAAATAAAATACATACATACATACTATGCATACATACTATGCAAAACGTGGACTTCATGGGTGTCAGCCCTTTCAAAAGGTGTCCCCATAATGTGGATGCATTCAGGGGTGTGGCTGTGAGGTGAGCACATACTTACAACATTTCTACTTTATATAGTAGATTTAAAACTAATTTCAGCTCTGTAAATGTGTAGCTGGGTGACAAAGGACAGACTGTATAATCATGTGTTTGCATGTCTTTGGTATTACATTCTGTTGCAGATTTCCATGACAAGCAGCACATAAGGAAGTGAACATGGAAGTTGTTAAAATTGATTTATCTACAATATATTTACACTATATACAATAAATATAATTGCCCCCACAGACTGGCAAATAAATATAATTGCCCTCACAAACTGATAATAAATATAATTGCCCCCAAAGACTGATAAATGCATATAATTGCCCCCACCACCTAGCAAACGAAATAAGACAGGAAAGAAAGAAAGAAAGAAAGAAAGAGAAAGAAAGAAAGAAAGAAAGAAAGAAAGAAAGAAAGAAAGAAAGAAAGAAAGAAAGAAAGAAAGAGAAAGAAAGAAAGAGAAAGAAAGAAAGAAAGAAAACAGATAGATAGATAAATGAGTAAGAGACAGACAGACATTTAGAAAGACAGGATGATAGATAGGTAGTTAGATATACATACAATAGACTAGAATATATAATTGCCCACACAGTCTAGTAAATAAATATAATTCTTCCCACAGACTGGAAAATAAATATAACTGATAAATGTGTATAATTACCCCCACAGATAAATACATTTTATGATTTTACATTTTACATTTCAATATGATTGCCCCCACATAATGATAAATAAATCAAATTGCCCCCACAGACTGATAAATAAAAACAATTGCCACCACCACCTGGTAAACAAAATAAGATTGTCCCAAACACAGACTGTGAGTTACCAGTTTTTCTCATAAAAAAAAAAAGTCCACATGTGTTCGGAAAAACAAAGCCGCAGCCTTTTTTTTCCCGAACGCAGGTGAAGACACAAAGCCACGACTTTGCAGATTCATGTTTTCAGCCACATTTGGAAAAAGAAGCCAGGTTTCATTTGGTGCTAGCTATGTCACTGCACAATTTTCTTTAACCACAATTTCCACAGTCTCTACCCAAATTATAATTAATTTTCAACAATGGTTTTCAATAAGTTCAGATTTTGCAGGATCTGCAGGATTTGCTTCTAAACCCGGTTTGTTTCGAAACTGGGACTCGTCTTTAACAGGCATTGCTTTTCCCATGATATGCAAGTCTTTTGGCACCATGACCAACCCCCAGGAAGATTCCTAGTTAGATGTTTATACAAGTATGCTCTTTTGAAATGCGGACCAACACCTTAAAATGACTGTTTAGACCAAACAAAATTCCTATTTAACACATGGAGGTTCTTTAAATAGTAGAGAAAACAGCCCCGGAACTAAGTAATGGTAATGAAATACTTTGATGGGTTGCAAAGATAACAAGGAACTGGATGGGTGACTATTCCCATTATAAATATTGTGAATATATTTGTAAATGTTCCTAACTCACTTACGTTAGCAATACATACAGCCGCAACATATTACAAAGTATTAATAAACCCCACGCATATTATTACAGTGTATATTCCTCCATGAGTCAGCTTTACGGACAGTTTTCCAGCCAACATTGCTTCTCATTGATCACCTGGATGATCCAACCAAAATGAATGGCATTGGGGTAGGTTATGGGTTTTCTTTTTTTTTGCTTTATTTTAAAATACTTTAAGCTATATATAGTCGTACGATCACAGACATGACCCTCGACTGGCCTACAAACGCCCATTATGGCTGAGAATCGCTTTGTGAATGGATGATCTGATCATCTATGATGCCAGACCAACCACTCATTCACAAACCAATTCTCGAATGTTCATTGGCCAGTCGTATGTTGCATGTCACGCCCCTTGATTGCATGTCTGTATGTAGCTTAACATGAAGGACTGTCGCTGACAGTAACATAAGGGTATTATTAGCAGTTAAGGGCCTCAGTGTGGGTACTATTTGGGCGTAGAGTGAAGGAAAGATGAATATATTTGTCCTTTAAATGTCCAGGATATCAGAATTCTGATTAATTGACCATTTACCCATTAAAACCATGATACTACAAACTACTGATACCCTACAATATGCAGATTTTTTTTTTTAAATCTCAACTAGAAGTAAAAGAGTTATATAAAACTGGTTGGCCACAGTCTGTAAAAACACAGATGCATTCACCAAAAAGGCCACAGAGTAGATGGTGTGTGCAGGTTATACAAGTGAATAGAAATATTCCCTTCTGCATTGTGGCCGGTATTTTTTGTTCAATTTTGACCACTGTGGAAAAGGCCAATGCCTATTGTAATACTTAGTGCTATTAGTATTTTTGTCCACGGTGATAATTTCACCACCACGGTCAAAAATGAATACCATGATTGAAAATAACTGGAGCTAGAAGTATTTTATTACCAGTTATTACTGTTAAAGAGCAACTGTGGTCTCTAAACAAGTTAGGCTTAAATGAAAGTCTGCAGTATTTCCATTAAAATGAGCCGACAATCACATCTATGGCTGGAGCCTGTGAGAAATTACACTGGGGTGAATGTTCAAACTTCCTGCTTCCAGTAGGTTGAGTGACATCACCTGATCTCTACCCCGCCTGTCTACCCCGAGGTAGAAGCATGCTCAGTTAAGACTAAATGCTGGAGAAATCAGGAAGTACCTGACAGTTGAAAAGGGGAGCCTATTAATACAGGTACAGGCTGGTCACTTGATTACAAGCTGGTCACGTGGCTGAAAACAGGAAGTGTTCAAGCAGGAAGTACAATAATATTGCTTAACCTTTCCAGCAATAACTTCTCACAAATTGTATTTAGAGATGTGATTTAGGTTTTATTTTAAAGGTATGTTAAAAGGATTTTTAAATAATTCTTACTAGTTTGGAAGAATTCGAGACAACAGTTACCCTTTAACAATCTATTTATAAATACTAGCCTGCATGAGACCCTTGAAGAGCATTCTGAAAAATAAGGTAAATTAAACTCTCCTTCCCCTTGCTACACTTCTTCAAAACCTGTATACTACGCAGTGCGTAGAGTGCTTTTCTGTCAAAAAAATTAACCTCCACAATGCTGATGGCAGTAGTATGGCTGCATGATAGAGGATTGTTTGTGTCCCAAACACCTTGGTTATATAGGACAAATCTTACCAGATCTGCGGATTTTGGCTGTATTGTTAATGTCGATGGGCACCTTCAAACTCTGATAATTTCTCAGCATTAATTAAAGGGTGTCTATACTCTAAAAAGTTGAATTTTCAAAAAAGATACATCACTACTTCAGAACTTTTTTCAGATTTTAAATCTGAGCTTTAGATCCTGATAAATCATTATTTTTTTTTCTTCACAGCATTTACAGATAAAGACCTGACACTCCAGGAGCAGAGATTGTAATATGTGACCCATTAATGACCTCTTACTAGGATCTTTAACTGTCTGACAGCACACTTTCTGCAACAATTATGAGAATCAGCAGAGAAAAGAAGGCATGGGGAAGGGAGGGGGAGATGTGTGTCGCAGACACTACAAGAAGGCAGTAAGTAAGGGAGGTGGGGGCAATTAGGAGCACTCACTAAACATTAATAATTTAATGACAAAACATGCACAGATAAATATGTGCATAATTCTCTCAAATTGTAGTTTGAGATAATGTAAAGTTTTTTTAGTGAGTATAGTGACCCTTTAATTACAATGACAATTTGGGACAAGTCAAAGAAACAAATTATATGACTGTGAACATCTTTGTGAATATCTTATTATGTCTCCCTCTCTTCCTGTTCCCTTCTTTATCCGATTTTTTTTGCAATATCATTTTTGTAATTTCCCTGTTTTCATTGGACAACTGTGATTTGTCCAATGAAAGGGACAGTTCAGTGGAAATTATCAATATTTGTTAAAATTATAAATATTTGTTAAATTGTTAGTTTGTGTAATGCCTTCTTAGTTATTCTACATATTCTCTCCCGTTATGAAAAATCAGTTGATTCCATACCCATGCTATTCCCTGCTGTTGACATTAGTGAGCTGACATTTCAGGTTCTAACGGTCCTTCTTCTTCCCATGATGCAACACATCCTTGGAATGTTCCTAACAGTAATTTCTACTGATTGGTTGTTGGATGGGTCAAATATGCTCAGATCACTACTGAGTAGGGATGGCATAGAACTCGAACTGGAACCCGAGTTCGAGCTGAACTGTTCGAGTTCGAACGGACCCGGACTTCTCAAACTATCTCGGACGCGGACTTTCGATATTTCCCAGACTTTCGATGATTTATCGAATGTTCGAACGTTCCAGTATCGAATCCGCGAGTAAAATGTCCATGGTATCTAGGCGCGAACATCGAATCTGCGAGTAAAGTCTCCATTACAGCCTATACGCGAGTATCGAATCTGCGAGTAAAACGTCCATGTTACCTCGAACGTTCGAACGCGAAAGCTCGAAAGTAGCGCGCGTGAGAGTAAAATCGATTTTACTTAAGTCCTGGATATTGGAACATGCTCCCCAGACCATTTCCCAGGTCCCACAGCCATTTACATTAAGTTACCATTAATATTTTAGTTGTATATGACTCGAACTTTTCAAACTATTTGCCTCCCATTGACTTTAATGGGTCCGTTTTCGAACTTTCGAACTTTCGAACTTTTACAATAGTTCGAAAGTTCGAAAATGGACCGAACTTTCAATAGTTCGACCATCTCTACTACTGAGCAACTGAATCAACCCAGGCGCTGGGTCAAGGGCAAGAACATAATAGTCTCTATTAGGGGTCCTGCAAACAGGAAAGTCAGTATTTCGGTTGCATTTATTTATACTCAGACAAAATGCTGAATTGGCAGATTAAGGTCATTGGGATGAAAAAATACTGCTCTTTTTTCTGAAAATACATGTATTAATACTGAACTTCCCTTTAACACTACCTATTCACTGCCATTGAAATGACCATGCAAACAGTACCAAATTTACCACAGTAGATCAGTTGTGGTGCTTGCAGCTCTATCTATAATATATAAGGAGCAGCCCCAGCAAAGATCTTCCAAAAGCCTTGCTTACCCATTGGTAATTAGTACAGATTTTCAATGTGACTTTTAGAGGATATTTTGCTAAATCTCCTCTACACTAAACTACTTAAGAACACATAACATCAATAGTCTTTCTGGAGATTTGCATTGCCTGTGGCTAGGGAGAGGGAAGGCTACAGTTAAGGAGATATACTCTATTCCACTAGAGTGGAAAGGGTCGATTTGACAGTTAAAGA
The DNA here is from genome assembly GCA_019447015.1 of Hymenochirus boettgeri. Lineage (NCBI taxonomy): Eukaryota > Metazoa > Chordata > Amphibia > Anura > Pipidae > Hymenochirus > Hymenochirus boettgeri. Next base: position 81,583 of record JAACNH010000875.1, on the reverse strand, counting down.
CAGTTAAATAACAATAAAAACCAGTTTTGTGAGTGGTTTGAGTGCATTAATGAAAAACTGCAGAAAGATCACTCGTCGCTAAATGTCTTGCAAACAGAGACCTTTCTGTTAATGATGAGACAAACTGATGGGATGTTATAGAAAGTCAGTACAGAGTGGAGAGGAATGGGGGGAGGAAGAAAAGAGAGAAAAGAAAGAGAGTTGTTGGAAATCAAAATACTTTGGGCCTCAGTTACTCAAAGCCGCAATCACAATGGGTAAATTTATGTTCTGGTATTCAATAAAGGATTAGCGTTGGGATAGTAAATAATGATATATCCACCTATCCTTATTTTAGAAAATATATATTAAAACACAACTAAACCATTTGAACCCACATCCCTCCCATTATAAAAATCCCAGAATGAGGGCATGAGCTGCATGGTCCTTAGTTTTCAATAGATTGCTGAAAATACTTACCTAAATTTGTGAGGAGAGGTTGGTTAAAACAGGTTTAGTTCCCCTTTAACAGTTACTGATATACAGGTTCTTAGGACATTGGTGATACACTTTATCAGGTACAGAGATCACAGGTAAGGAAAATGGATGTTTCTTCAGTGAATCAACAACAATTAAAACATGTTTTGTGTTCAACCAGCAAAACCGGATATTATTGTCTGTATATTCCCCCGATTTTCACATATATCAGTAAACATCTGTCAGTTTATGAGAAACTGATCCCTGAACGTAAGGTGTTGGTCTTGAAAAAAATGAATATAAGAATTTGTCATCTCAGCTTTACAAGTGTAAGACAAAGGGAAAGGAAGGGAATGTCAATAGCTTATAAAGAGAACATTCACAAGCAATAGCTAATAAAGTTAAACATTAAAGGGCATGTCCACCCTTCAAGAATTTTTTTTATATTATATTCCCCCTGTCCCCCCAGCCCCAACCGCTATAGTTTTATTATTAGAAAGTGCCCCAAACTTACTTACTTCCTACTTTCCTCCGCTGCACTGCCAGGCCCTCTGCTTGCGAGAAATGCATGTAGAGGGGCGGGAGCAGTGCGTCTGTGATTGGCTGAGCGGCAGCCAATCACAGACGTGGCTGCCGGGAGTTCAGTGTGGCGGAGGAAAGAGGGAAGGTAAGTAATGTTTGGGGCACTTTCTAATAATAAAACTATAGCGGTTGGGGCTGGGGGACAGGGGGAATATAATATGGAAAGGTTTTTACGCTAGGGGGAGGGAATCCTAATTGGGAGGGAGAGGGAGGGAGAGGGAGGGGGAGGGAGGGGGAGGGAGGGGGAGAGGGGCTGCAGTACGCATGCCAAACTTCTCCCGGAGGCCAGATAGGAGGTAGAGTCCTATATGGACTCTGCCATCCTCCTGGAGGGCAGTTTTTGGGACTTTGGGGGGGGACTACAGAAGAACCATATGGAGCTGGGATGTAAGGTAAGGATTTTATTACACTACATGATGGGGCCATTACTGGGGGGGGGGGGATTATAGTTTGTTTTGGGTGGACATGCCCTTTAAAATCAATTCTCACACCCAAAAAAGGCAAAAAAATCTCACAGTCTAAACCACACTAGTCACTACAGTGTTAGTATCTTCACACCACGTGTACATTATCTTCACACCACAGTGTCCAATCTTACACCACAGAGTACATTATCCTCTCAACACTGTGTACATTATCTTCACACCAAAGTGTACAGTATCTTCACACAACAGAGTTCATTATCTTCACACCACAGGGTGCATTATCTTCCCACCACATTATCCTCACAACACTGTGTAAACCATCTTTACACCAAAGTGTGCTGTATACTCACACAACAGTATACAATATCTTCTCACAACAGTATACATTATCTTTATACCACTGTGTACATTATCTTCACACCACAGTGTTCATTATCTTTACACCACAGTGTACAGTATCTTCACCCCACAGTGTACAGTATCTTCACCCCACAGTGTACAGTATCTTCACCTCACAGTGTACAGTATCTTCACCCCACAGTGTACAGTATCTTCACCCCACAGTGTACAGTATCTTCACCCCACAGTGGCAGTATCTTCACCCCACAGTGTACAGTATCTTCACCCCACAGTGTACATGATCTTCACACCACAGTGTACATTATCTTCACACTACAGTGTGCAGTATCTTCACACCAAGTGTGCAGTATTGTCACACCGCAGTGAACAATATCTTCACACCACATTGTGCTGTATTGTCACATCACAGTGAACAATATCTTCATACCACTGTGTACATTATCGGCACAGCACAGTATACAGTATCTTCACACCACAGTGTGCAGTATCATCGCACCAGTGTAAGCATTGTCAAGGTAAAATAGTATACATTCAAATTGATGTCAGTCACTAGGCCCAAATATCACATATATCACAGCTGGGAGAGAACAGAACACAAGACACTGGAGTCTCTTGAGATAGAACTGTTCTGGTTCATTGTTATGTTACAAGATTATTTGTACCATTTACAATTAGTCATATATGTTATTTTTAATTAGTTACATATTTAGTCGTGTGATGTGATTACATTTACCCAATCAATGTTTAGAATTTAGCTCCAGATCACTGCAGATAGTTCCCCCTATTCATCAGTTACAACTTGAACTTTTAAACTTTTTGAGGAAATAATAAACAATGGGTAGTGTCCCGAACCCCTCTAACTGCTGGATCCTGCTGTGCACTGTCCCAAACACCTTAGCTAAGTATAAATGGAAAAATGGTATGCAGGTGCTTCCAGACTAAGAAGACTCCAAATGATATCTTTTGGTGCTTTATTGACATGACATGTTTCGGACATGAAGTCCTTTATCAAGTGTACAAAACCAGTACTATTCGTCTGCCTATAGATGTCATAATCGAAATAGTCACTGCAAGGTAATAGTATCTAATCCTTAGGCTGTTCTTATATTGATTACACAATGTATTATCTGACCTGATCCCTTATCTTACCCTAGTAGGCCCTTTGGGCAGTACTTGTTTACTGATTTTACTTGTATGGCAGGCATATAGCAGTACCATATTCAAGGCTTATGTATATTTGTATGGTTGTTGTTTTTCTTGTTTTTCCGATTTAGATGGAGGTCACCATTCAACTAAGCTGAATGATTTAATTGGAGGATCTACTCACATGGTGGTGGGAGGGACTAGGATGTCATTTCCTGTATTGTGTGTATATATGTAGTATAGAGCACTGGTTTTGTACACTTGATAAAGGACTTCACGTCCAAAACATGTCGTGTCAATAAAGCACCAAAAGATATCCTTTGGAGTCTTCTTAGTCTGGAAGCACCTGCATACCATTTTTCCATTTATACCCAACTTGAACTTTGATGGACTTGTCCAACTTTTATTATCTTATTATTCTATTGTGGTAATTTCTGACTATGACGGTTACTCTTATCAAACTTGACAACTCACAAATGTCACTACAACCTGCTGAAAAGGGTCAGTGCAACCTTATCGTGTAATTAAAGGAACACTAAATCCATAAATATTACTATTTGCCATCCGTTTCTATTATTCACAGGGAGGTGAGAACTCTTATTCTACAGTGTGCAGTATCTTCATGCCATAGTGTGCAGTATATTTACACCACAGTATACAGTATTGTCCCACCACAGTAAACAGTATCTTCCCACCACAGTGGACAGTATCTTCACACCACTGTATGCAGTATCTTCACACCATAGTGTACAGTATTTTTGCACCAGTGTACAGTATATTTGAACCACAGTGTGCAGTATCTTTACACCATAGTATACAGTATCATCCCACTACAGTATGTTCACACCACAGTGTACAGTATCTTTGCAAAACAGATTACAGTATCTTTGCACCAATGTACAGTATTTTTCCACAACAGTGTACAGTATCTTTGCACCAGTGTACAGTATCTTTCCACAACAGTGTACAGTATCTTTCCACAACAGTGTACAGTATTTTTGCACCAGTGTACAGTATCTTTGCACCAATATACAGTATCTTTCCACAACAGTGTACCTTATCTCCGCACGGTACAAATCGCACCACAGTGTGTCGTATCTTGCAGTGATCATTCAAATTATTCACATATTGTTTAAATGTTTCAGTGATTGTTAAAACCTAATGAGAATCTGAACTATTATATAACTTGTGGGTTTCTGAAAGCTTACTATGGTTATTTATCACTTCCAATAATTAAATTTTTATTGTTCATCTCAAAAATATCCCTCTGTAATATATTTAAAACCCCGACGAGGGTGCTCTGTGTAATCTTACTGTTTTGGATTATATATGGGCTGGACTGCCTAATAGAAATGAGTCCGTACTACCTTATTTGAAATTTAAAAAGCCAAATTCGCGATAATTCTGGAATTGCTGTTGAAATTACAAAATCTGTTGGTATGTTGCTTGTGGAGGTTGTCATTCATTCAGGTCATGGTATATCTGTTGTATTCAGTTAGATCAACTAATGATTTAACTGAATACAACAGATATACTGTTGTTATGTTGATTTGCCTTGAGAAAGGAGTCCTGCTGACCCCGAAACATTGACCAAATAAAGATGATTATTTGTTAAATCTAGTGTGCAGTGGAATGTAAGAATGTAAGAAATTACAAATTTAGAAAATGTACAAATTCCGTTTGAAAAGTCAGAAAATCGTGGTTGATAAATTCTGTTTTGATTGGTTCGAAACGGATTTTCGGAATTAGTAAAAGTTCAGCAGATCAGAGGGCGTAACAACTCTACTCTCTACTGCCTAAAACTCTGAAGGCCCCTGGTTTCGATAATGTAACAGATAGCAGCAGGGCCGGCCTTTGAATGTAACACAGGTTACATTACCGGGGGTGTGTGTGTCAGGTTTTAAATCCACCAGCACATTTATAATGGTCAGGTAGGTTCACCCATTGTAATCAGAAACCATTTCTTTTAAATTAATATTTCAATTCAATTCAACTAGAAAGGGAAAGTATAAACTTTGAATTTGGCTTGAAGGGCTGCATTTTGGAAGGGAATATGTGTGTTTGCTGCAGATTTTAAAACTCTATAATGGGAATGATGAGTTTGTAGTGAACGCTTGTTTGAGACAAAAAAACTTTTGTGTGTACCCAGCCCAAAGTGGTGCTAATTTTGATCCAATCAATCAGAAAGCTAACATCTGATTGGTTAGGGCAAAATTAGCACCATTTTCAATGATAAGAACTTTTATTGAATCTCTCTGGATCTTTTTGATGATTGGTCAAATTTTTTTTTTTACTTTATTTACCCTTTAAGTATGGCTGCCACAGTAATGGATAAGTAGATCAGTAGGTGTGTGTACCTGTGTCCGGTTGGGGTCAAAAAAACAAACTTTTTTGATGATTGGTGAAAATTAGTTTTTTTTACTTTAGTTACCCTTAAGGTATGGCTGCAACAGTAACGGAGGGGTAGGTCAGTGGGTGTATGTAACTGTGCCACATGGGGGTTAAAAAAATAAACCTTTTTTATTATTAATCAAAATTAATTTTCTGACTTTAGTTACCTTTTAAGTATGGCTGCCACAGTAATGGATAAGTAAATTAGTAGGTGTGTGTACCTGGGTCTGGTTGAGGAGGTATGTCTTTTTTGTGTTTACAACCATAAAACTATATTTTATTGAGGATAAATCTAAATTTTTTTTTTTACTTTAGTTACCCTTTAAATATGGCTGCCACCATAATGGATAAGTAGATCAGTAGGTGTGTGTACCTGGGTCTGGTTGAGGGGGTATGTCTTTTTTGTGTTTATAACCATAAAACTATCTTTTATTGAGGATAAATCTAAATTAGTTGTTTTGACTTTAGTTACCCTTTAAATATGGCTTCCATGGGAATGGAAAGGTAGGTCAGTAGGTGGGTGTACCTGGGTCTGTGTGGGGGGTTGGGGGTATCACCATTTGTATTATGACCATGAAAAAAAAACTGTTTTGAAATATCCACATTTGAGGATTGTTACCATTATAGTCTATGGGAAAAATGTCCGGAAATTCGCCGATAACGCCGTAACGCTTCCGCGGATTCCTTAGCTAGAAGATAGCACACTTCTCCTATATGCCCCATACCGAATTTTTTGTCTCTAGCTCAAAAACTGTGGGAGAAGATACGGTCCAAAAAAGCGGAAGAGTAAAACGGAAGAAGAAGAAGAAGAAATAGAAAGAACAGTAATTTGGCTTTTTCAAGCCAAATTAATATAGGAACAGGAACTGTTTTGTTTTCTAAGGTGTGTGTGTATCTTTCCTGACATCGTCAAACACTTTGATTCTCTTTGCTAATGACAACTTGATAACTTGCAATTTGTTGTAACTCCACACTGTAATTTCTGAAACATTTCTAAGTCAATAGAACTAAACACGTCTACACCTAGCTAAGTTAAAGTAAATAGGAGGAGACATAGCACTGAGTGAGGCTGTTCCCTTCTTATGTGGCTGGTTTGGAGCTTTTCGGCGTAGCTGCAAGGTAGGTGATATTATCCCAATCATAATGGTTTTTCTATATGTTTCCTTTTCTAGTATATTACAGGTACAGGTAACTGTGCCCCAATGTTACTATAATAATAATAACAGTTCATATTGATTTTCGGTTAGATACTTTATACTGTTTTGATTTTTTTAATCATTTTTATATTTTACCCAAACTTGCTCTGTGTCCTATTGTAATCACAGACAAAAGCACAAAAATAGTGAAGAAATTATTTAATATACATTGACAAATTGAGCAGTTCCCTGTACAAATAAATAAATAAACATCCAATGGTCACATAAGATTTTAATAAATAAAAAAAATTTGGTTTGATTCTGGGTTTAAGGGTGGAATGTGCAATTGAAATGTGTTAGATATTTGTGACCAATGTATATCCATAGCACCGGCATTGGAAAACTTTTTACATGTTTTTTGCATGAAATTAAAATGTGTTTTTAGCTTTAAATGGGAGTCTGACCTGCAAACTGCATTGTATGGGGTGTGTGGTGCCGTAGATCAATTTGCCTGGATTTAAAACAAATTTAGACTTTTTCTATATATTTATAAAAACAAATTTGTGCTAAATAAAATAAATAAAAAATGTTGAAAAAGCAGCACAAATAATATTTAAACATGTGTTTTTATGTCAGGTTAGCAATTAGACAAGCAAACCTATTACCAGATCAGGTAGTACACATTAGTGATCACGTGAAGTAGTGTTAAAAAGCCTAATTAACATACCGACCCCAAAAACATTGACCAAATAAAGATGATTATTTGTTTAATCTAGTGTGCAGTGGAGTCCATCCATCCCAATGTAAGAAATAACAAATTTAGAAAATGTACAAATTCCTTTTGAAAAGTCAGAAATCGTGGTTGACAAATTCTGTTTTGATTGGTTCGAAACGGATTTTCGGAATTAGCAAAAGTTCAGCTGATCAGAGGGCAGAACAACTTTACTCTCTACTGCCTAAAACTCTGAAGGCCCCTCGTTTCTATAATGGAACAGGTAGCAGCCTGTAATTATTTTATTTAATTTAAATCCACCAGCACATTTATAATGATCAGGTAGGTTCACCCATTGTAATCAGAAACCCTTTCTTTTAAATGAATATTTTAATTAGCAAATATAGGAACCAGGAACTGTTTTGTTTTTTAAGGTGTGTGTGTATCTTTCCTTACATCGTCAAACACTTTCAGGGAGATTCAAAAAAAAGTTCTTCGGGGTTATTCAATAAAAGTTCTTATCATTTAAAATGGTGCTAATTTTGCCCCAACCAATCAGATGTTAGCTTTCAAATGTTAAATAAGATTTGATTGGTTGGGGCAAAATTAGCACAATTTTAAACGTTAAGAACTTTTATTGAATCTCCCTGATTATTGTTTAAAATGGTGCTAATTGTGCCCCAACTAATCAGATCTTATTTAAAATTTGAAAGCTAACATCTGATTGGTTGGGGCAAAATTAGCACCATTTTAAACAATAAGAAATTTTGTTGAATCACCCTGTTTGATTCTCTTTGCTAATGACAACTTGATAACTTGCAATTTGTTGTAACTCCACACTGTAATTTCTGAAACATTTCTAAGTCAATAGAACTAAACACGTCTACACCTTAGCTGTAAAGTTAAAGCTAGGAGGAGACATAGCACTGAGTGAGGCTGTTCCCTTCTTATGTGGCAGGTTTGGAGCTTTTCGGCGTAGCTGCAAGGTAGGTGATATTATCCCAATCATAATGGTTTTTCTATATGTTTCCTTTTCTAGTATATTACAGGTACAGGTAACTGTGCCCCAATGTTACTATAATAATAATAACAGTCCATATTGATTTTTATATATTTTACCCAAACTTGCTCTGTGTCTTATTGTAATCACAGACAATAGCAAAAAATAGTGAAGAAATTATTTAATATACATTGACAAATTGAGCAGTTCCCTGTACAAATAAATTAATAAACATCCAATGGTCACATTCCCTTTACACATGTACCAGTGGACACTGTGCATCCCTCTAGACTAGCACTTATGTAACAGGAAAATCACTGAAAGCCAGAATGTTGGTATTTGCTGCTTATAGGCGGATTGGTCTGGCAGGTAAATTAGATTTTAATAAATAAAAAAAATTTGGTTTGATTCTGGGTTTAAGGGTGGAATGTGCAATTGAAATGTGTTAGATATTTGTGACCAATGTATATCCATAGCACTGGCATTGGAAAGCTTTTTACATGTTTTTAGCATGAAATTAAAATGTGTTTTTAGCTTTAAATGGGAGTCTGACCTGCAAACTGCATTGTATGGGGTGTGTGGTGCCGTAGATCAATTTACCTGGATTTAAAACAAATTTAGACCTTTTCTATATATTTATAAAAACAAATTTGTGCTAAATAAAATACATAAATAATGTGTTTACATGGTTATTATATTACTAGGTTATTATATGGTTATTATATGACTAGGTTATTATATGGTTAATAATTCTTGTAAATTCGCGGAATTTTGGGGATTATTTTCAAGACGGAGCAAGCCACATGACCCAAATTATCCAATGGCAGCTAACATGATTATTGCCAGCCCCCTGGGTATAAAAGGCTGCTTCACAGGCGCTTTTTTTTTTAACCCTACCTAACAGTTGATCCAGAGGAAGGCAAAAAACCCCAGCTAAAAAGGGGGGAAAAATTCCTTCCTGACTCCAAACGGCAATCGGAAAGTATCCCTGGATCAACCAGATCTATATGCATTAATACCAGTAATTCTCAATATTTTTTAGTTTTAGAAACTTATCCAGGCCTTTTTTAAAGCTATTCAATGAACTTGCCATTACCACATCTGCCGGAAGACAGTTCCACAGTTTCACCGTTCTCACTGTAAAGAAACCCTTCCTAACCTGAAGATGAAACTTCTTTTCTTCCAACCTTAAAGGATGTCCACGTGTCCTCTGATATGACCTATTAGTGAACAATGCACCAGAGAGTTCATTGTATGGCCCATTAATATATTTGTATAAGGTAATCATGTCCCCATGCAAACGTCGCTTCTCCAATGTAAACAGCCCTAACTTGTCAAATCTGCCTGCATATTCGAGCCCCTCCATTCCCCTTATTAATTTAGTTGCCCTTCTCTGAACTGCCTCAATTTCCAAGATGTCCCTTTTGTATATGGGATTCCAAAACTGCACCGCATATTCTAAATGAGGCCTTACCAGTGCCTTGTAAAGAGGGAGAATAATATTTTTCTCTCTTGAATCTATTCCCCCTTTTATACAAGACAATATCTTGATAGCTCTAGCCGTTGCTACCTGGCATTGTTTGCTATGGCTAAGTCTGTTATCTACCAGAACCCCCAAATCTTTTTCCATTACAGATGCACTTAACACAGAGTTATTTATGGTGTAGGTGGCACAGGGATTATTAAATCCCAAATGCATCACCTTATATTTATCAACATTGAATCTCATCTGCCATTCTGCTGCCCATTTTGATAATCTATCTAGGTCTGCTTGCAGCACTTGTACATCATTGGAAGTTTCCAAAGCTCTGCATAGTTTAGTGTCATCAGCAAATACTGAGACCTTGCTCTCAATGCCCTCTTCTAAGTCATTTATAAACAGATTAAACAGAAGCGGCCCCAGTACAGAACCCTGAGGCACTCCGCTTAGAACTTTAGCCCACATAGATGTAGCTCCATTAACCACCACTCTCTGTTTGCGGTCCAATAACCAGTTCTCTATCCATGAACAAATGTTTTCTTCAAGGCCAACAGTCCTCAGTTTATACATTAGTCGCCTATGTGGCACAGTATCAAAAGCTTTGACAACCACAAATGCTGGCGACATGCACTTGATCTGAAGCTTCTTTCTTTCTAATCTGGCAACAGCAACTCCGATGATGTCCCCAACACTTGGCATGTCACTGCTGCCAACAGTGACCTGCCGTTCACTGGCCGACATCACATTGCCGGTGTTCCACTTCTTCTTTCTTCTCCATCCTGGGATGATGTTCTGAGTCTGTGGGGTTTTGCACCTCTTTATATAGTTGTGCTGAAGGACCAAATCCACTTATGATTGGTTAAAATATTTCACACATTAACCTTTCATATTTGAAAAATAAAATTCAAATATGATTGGTATTAATGTTGTCACTGATTGCAAGCATTGAAATAGTAACCACTTATAAATGATTTGGTCCCTCAGCAACTATATAAAGAGTGCGAACCCCGCTGAGCTCAGAAGTCATCACAGTGATGGCATATGAAGCAATAAAAAAATCTGCAACACTGGTGACTGATGTCGTATAAGCGTCCGCGGTGCCACTGGCAGCCTCAGTGACTTCACTGGTGTCCGATTTCCTTTTTCTCCTGCCTTTGCTGTTGTCAAATAAAGTGCTTTCCATTGCCCGCCTTTCGTAGCTACATGTTGCCATGAATACAGGGCGGCGTGCACAATGATGTCCACGGGCACCGCGTGTGTCTCGCCTTTACTTAAGCGGGTCAGCTTCCAAATTCACTCCTTTTGATTTTAGGGTGTACATATACTTTAAAAACTCCTCAAACCAACGCCCCCCCAGACATCTTTGGTACCCAGGTAAGGAATTTAACGCTAGGAGGCTCCTCCCCCCTGGGTCAATTTTTAGTTAATGGTTTTACTTACCTAAACTTTCCTTCCTGCTCTAGTTCTCTCGCCTCCCCACAATCTGTAGGCAATAACTCAATAATAAAATGGCGCTCTGCATGGCGAAAGGAGGGCGTCGTCCTATTGGCCCCACCCAAATGAAAGTAAAAGCATCCTTAACTAAAAGAACACTTTGTACAGGTACAGTGTGGGTGGACAAAGGGAGAAGAGTAGAAGGGGTAGGATATTGTAATTTTTCTATTACAGTGTATTTTGGTTCCAGACAATTATACTTAGCTATGTTTTTTTTATATTTGGTAGGTTGAATCCTAAAACACGGAAAAACACTGACCACCACGTCAGCGCAGTGGTTGCATATTAGCTTGATTTGGAAAATACTGTGAATCTATATGGATACTGACATCATATCATGCCCCATCCCAGATATGTGAATTTTCTAAGCGGCTCAAATCCTCTAAGTTTCTAGCATGGTGGTATTTGGACTTCAACACATCCCAGTTTTTTCATGGAGATGCATGAAGATTTTGTCAGAACTAGGAATGGACTGTATGGGGAGAATCCAGGTCCACATTGTTCACTCAAAAGTGTTTAGAACAATCTGTAATTCCTGTATTTATGTCTGAAAGAGGATGTTTGCAAATGTGGAAATAGATCTCCTTCTTGATCCACAACGTTTTTATCCTATATCCCTTCCGTCTTGAGACTTATATTATGAGGTTTGGAGCAAATTGCCAACTTTTAATGTCTCCTACTTCCTTACACACCATCCCCTCTGGAAGTATATGAATCAAGGGACGGCCACAGTAAGTTCAGGGAAGTAATCACACAGTAGACAATCTCTACAAACAGAATTGCCCAAGCTTATATGATGCACGGCAAAGGAATGAACCTACAGTATTTAACTTGAGCTAAAAAACAAATAACTTAATTACTAATCATATAGTAGCTCATTTTAATGATTTAAAGTGTTATGTAGTACAGTACAACTTATGAATGAGTACCAACTCTAGTGTACGGCATAGTATAGAGGGAGACTGTCCTGACCCCTAATAACTGACCGCCACTCCTGTTACAATCACAGAGCCCCTTCTTCCTGCACATGTCAATTCAAACTGAGGAACATAATTGTTCTGCTCCTGCAGACAATAATTTCACAGTAGCATTTGCAAACAATTTCCCACACATAACAAAAAAAAAAAAATAACAAAAGAACTATTTGTAAGTTTATTCCTCCCAGTACCCTAGATGATTTGGAACCTGTAACCCGAATGGGCTGGATGTTTGTAAAAGTAGAGACATTAATCCATACATGCCGGAGCCAACCCAATAAACCATGTACATTTATAAACTATATCTTTACTAGGGAATAATTGGAAGCGAATAAAAAGGCAGTACAACAGCTACTTTGGAATATGTTAAATGGTAAGCTGGCTGGAAAATAGACTGCAAGTAAACAGAATCTTTCAAGTCTTATCAGGACGTCTTATTTGATGTGGCGACAATCTGCATATAGCAGGGATCTAGATTAAGGACCTGGGCAAAATTTTGCACCTCTTTTTTAATAAGTCCCCTCCGCCTCATTTATAGCCACCCATGGGTGTATGTTAAGATATCCCCTGGAATGATTCTTCCATTATGTGCTGTGAATACAATGTACTGAGTGGGAGAATCCAGAGAGCACTATGAAGTAAAGTTGAGCTTAAAAATATTTATGCTTTTTAATTATATAAAAGGTACAACTTGGTTTTGCCCTTTTTTGAATTTCATCTAATTTAATTTTTTTTTATAATCTACAATTTAGTCTTTAAATAGCAACATAAATGGATTTTTATTTGAACCACTTGTTTCACATCTGTTTCATTAGAGATTTCAAACTGTTGAGTTTCGTTCAGTTTTTTGAAGTTCGATAAAGTTCTAGTTTCGATTGATCGTCTACTTTTCGATTTTTGCTAAAAATCGAAATTACAAAATTGGGTTCCGGAAATTCGGGAGTTACAAAAGTTGTCGGGACTTCGAAACCCTCAGATTTGATTCGAAACTGGGTTCTATTTTCCCGCACCCCCATTACTCTCTACTTTTGATCAATGTCTTATTAAGACCTCCGCCGTCACATTACCATGGTTTTAGGGGGAGAATCATGGTTCAGACAATCCACAGCACTTTATCCACCATCTCAATGGTTGGGTATTTTCCTAACCACGACTCCGAGGGTTTCCCCCAGAGATGTGGCTTGGGTTCTTCAAATACTTGACATGAGCTGGATCGAGCCACCCCATATCTTTGAGTGCAATATATAAGGATTAAGGCGCCCCTTACAGTGTAATATAAGGGCTATTAATGCCAGCGAGGAGTTCCCGGACCCATATAAAAGCAGAGGCCGAGGAGTTCCCTGAGCCTCGTGCTTTTATACAGGTCAGGGAACTCCGAGGTGGCATATAGCTTATATTACACTGTAGTGTCGCATTATTTCTTATAAATACACAAGTTTTATTTTAAATAAGTACTGCTAATAGCTGGTGAAAAGATTTTTTAACTTTTTTTTCCCCCAAAGTGTTTAGTTTTTTCAATTGCATGTTGCATGTAATGTTTTTTTTTCTTTTTTATCATCACATTAAAAAAACATGTTAAACCTTTTTCAACTGTATTTTAAAATCTTTATCTTAGATAATATGTTTATGTCTTGATATAGGTTCATTGTTTCAAATGTTAATAGTAATTTTAGTCAGAATGTTTGTTTTTAGTTTATTTCACTTATTTGTTTAGGCTTTAGGTATTTCCCGTTTGTTAATTTTGGGGTTTATATTCCGTTTGTTGTTCGCGCCTCTTTTTTGTTTGCTATGCGTGTGTGTTTGGTATTTATTTCCTCATGTGCATAATGGCAGTAATGCGCAATTTGGGCTCAGGCTGTTCTGTGCCGTTATACCGGCTGATCCGGTCCTGTCAGCTCTTGGATTTGTGATTTTGTGAATTTTCGATTCCTGGGTGGCTGGTAAGAGGTAGGACAAAGAATTTTTTAATGCTATATTGGAATGGAGATCTGCAGTGGCACGAATAAATAATTGCAAACTAATCACGTCCGGCTCACTGAGTGTTTCTAATAAGGATTCTCGCCACTCGGCAGCTCTCCATTGAAAAGACAGAGACGTGGTTTATATATAGATTGTAACATTTTTGGTAGTACGTACCGTTTTTTTTGATTTTCAGACTGACCTCAGTCAGGTTTATTTACGGTATTAGCCACACAAAAAATAATAGACTCCCTATGCCAACACTGGCCTTACTAATCCAAAATAAGTGTCCCTACGTTTGAACCCTGCACTTTTTCGGTGCGGGATCGACGATGACCAACTTGGCGTGATCCGCCTGAACGACCAATCCATTTCGGCTGATCAAAGGCCCTAAACACGTGGCCGTTATTGGCCGAATGAACGTTCTTTACACATCGTGCGTCGGGACCGCGATCGAACGTGTGTACGACCGTTACACCTTTACATATCCCTATCCCCCCCTCTGATCAAGGTAGTAGGTCTGAATCACTTTAAGAGCCACCTGAGAACGTAGGGTTCACTTGAAAGTCAAAAAAAATAAACCTTGGTCATTAGAATTAAAATAGACTTACCCTTGTCTTTAAAACCGTACAAGCCCTTTAAAACATTTGCATACCATGTCATGATTTTAACACTTTTTCAAGACAAAACATTTGCACATGTTTTAAATTTCTTACATCGGTAACTCTGCCACCAGAGGTGTGTTTAAAAGTTACACCAACCGCACCCAGCAAATGCCCCGCTGACAATTTACCTAATAATAAGGACGTTATCTCTACAGTAGGAACATATAATGTTCTGGTAAAACCTAGCTCTCAGAGGCAGAATTCCTTAGTTCTAAATTAGAGCCATCAGAGATCAGCTAACGATTTGAATATCGTTTAATGACACAAACAGTACAAACAATAAACTACAGAAAATAATAACAGACAAAACACACATAAGCAACAGAAACAACAAATGGGATGAAAGTGAAAATAATCTTAATTTCAGTCCTTAATGTTCCAGATAAAATTACGAAGGTAATTCCGTGTAAGATGGAGTCCAGCGTTATTGGGCCTCAAATACTCGTTTTGGTCCGATATTAGATGGAAATGGAGAGCTAGCTCTTTGGGTTTTCAGAGCCATTTTTACCCCTGAAAGGGTGGAACCAATTACCCCGACCCCATCATAGAAAAGGGGTGGGCTTGAGCTAGGGATGTAACACACTCCAGGGTGGTCTTTCCTGACACACCACAAGGTGGCTGGCCCTGAAAACTCCCGTTTGCCTATGGGGTAACGTGCCAACTTACAAATCCGTGTTTCTGGTTGAACGAGATGCCTTCATAGCTACTAAATTCAATATGTAACTGCTTATTAACACATAAACCACCAAAAGTGTCTCTGTCGGCGTTCCACACCGAAGTAGACTGGGATGTTTAGATTCCAATGAAACACTTTTACCCGAGTCCACTTTTAAAAAACCAGTTCGCACAACCATTATGAGGCTTGATATGTTTGCTTTCTATATGAATATGAACTAGGGATGGAGTTCTTGTAATTAACCCATGCTGATTGCGAGTCCTGGGGTCTGGTTAGACCTGACTCTTGGGGACCCACATGATGCCTTCACCCTGGCTTACTATACATCAATGAAGTTAGCCCACCGTTCTCCACATTTACCAAAGACATAAAATAATAAAGAATTGGGGAATCAATACACATCTACAGATATACGATTTCCTCCCCTATAAATCTACATGAATCACATGATTGTGACCCTGTACCCTTACTATTACCTATTTTTTACATTGGGTGTGAGAACTTTACTATATGTGTCCCCCTTTTTTATTCAATACCCTTCTAGGAATCATCCGGCTATGGTTTTGTCAAATTTGTAGTTTTTCCAACCATTTATTCCTATAACCTGAAAATGTCTGCACCGTCTCCTTATCAAACAGGTATGTACCATATTTACTAAATTTTCACATGCAGAGGTTATATGGACCTCAGAAAATCTTAAAGGTATATACCCTGGCTCTTTCCCTTTCAAACCAACTGCCGCTGCAAACAAATGTTTCTTTGAACACCAGGGAACACAGGTTTTTTTTTAGGCATCCACAATTAATCCATAACATGACTATGTGATCTCAAACCTGTGTTATTACTCATAACTAAAAGTAAACAGAACAAGTCTGCTTTGTTTTAACTATCTGGTGCCTGAGGCTTGGTCATTTATAGCTGTACCACCTCATCATGATTTGTCTGTTTAATTTCACGGTGCAACCAAACACATTTAGATTCAACCTTAAGGCATCCCATGTTGCTTCATTCACCCTTCACATTTGCTTTCTCTCTCTGGCTCATTCCTTGGCCCACACACCCATTCAACTGATTACTTTTTGTTCAAACTTCACCATCTTGGTTTAAAGAAACTTTTCTGTCATACTCACAGGAGTTACATTTTCAGCATTCTTTACTAAACCAGAAAGTATTTGACATATTTTATCCCCATGGGACTGTCCGTGGATATTCAGCACACTCACTTCTACTAACTGAGACGCTTTCGTCTCTGCTTAGCTACAGTATCTGGCTGACTGGCAACATTTTCTTCACAAGCAGGCCATAACCACTGCTTATTTTCCCTTGCCCTATTAATTTCAACAGCTTGTTTTCTAAAACCTTTTTCTATTTCCTAAGGACCTGGTTATACAGAACCTTTAATGGTAACACTGCATGTCTCGCTACTACTCCAATAACTCCTTTACATGGTTCACTCAACACTGTTGATGTTACCCCTTTGGTTTACCAATTACCAATTTTGTTAATCTCTAATCTCTTCAACCAATACCAGCTTTAATCGCCATAGATCACAACCCAGGGAACTTTATCAGTCACAAATCAACCCTGGGATTCTTGGGAACATTTTTTCAGCATTCCACAGGGACTTCTACATCTTTAAAGCTTTGCTCTGTATTATTAGTCCCACACACCCCTGCTACTTTTTCCTAAGGAAGCATTTTGAGTAGTGGTTCCGCCTACAACTTTTGGTTCATGTGCAATTACACCCATAGCATCTTACAACTTATTGGAGCTAAGTGCCATTCAACACAATTAGTTTTTTTTGGCTGCTGTTTTCTTGCAACGACCCTTATCTAAACATTCACATTGTTTGAATAATTGACCCTTTGTCTTCCCTAATATTCCAGAATAATGGGAAATCTATACCCAGTATAACTTCCTCATCAATTGTAAATCACTACATACAGTTTCTTTTTACTTGTTCCCCTTGAACATAATCAAACATTGTGACCACCAGTGACATTTGGTTATTACGAGATCAACTTTCAATAAACATTAATAACTAATTTAGTATCTACCATTAACACAACGCTTGTAATGTCTAAAGTAACCAGCAGTGGAATTCCACCACCAAGTTGCATTTCAAATGTCTACTTTGACCCGTCTCTGGTTTGTATTATCACAGAGCACAGTCCCCACATTTTCCTCTCAAGCATTTTGCTCCATGCAGATGTCCCATTATACACGTCTTACTTAAGACCTTGAGAGAAACGCTTTTGTTGGACTCTGGTAAGCACTCACGCTGAACTTGACTTCACACTTAGGTTCCATGACTCGCGACGCACGATGTGTAACGAACGTTTGTTCGGCCGTAATCGGCCCCTGTGGCCAGGGCCCTTCTCGGTCGAAACAGACGTTTGGTCGGGCATCATGACACGGACCGATTTTGCGTGAGTCCCCAACTGATCGTCCCGTTTCGGCCGACAAAGGCCTAACACCAGGCAGATTATCGGCCGAAACGAATGTTCATAATACACATCGTCGTCGCGGGCGGACCCATGATCGTACGTGTGTACGAACCTTTATGCTGTACTTCTCCCAAACATGGCTCAATTTTAACCTCTCCCACAAGGTTCATTTCACTTTCGAGACCTTCTCTGTAGGACAATCCATTTCTTTGCTTTTCCTGCCATCTGTGTCTCTCTGGGAACTTGGGAAGCTATGTGCCGTCCCTGCACACAGGTGTAGCAACTTCTTACCTCTGGAGGTCTCTCTGCTACTATTCAACCTTCTCTTGCACACTGTAACATGTGCTGTGCCCTTTTCATGCCTTTCCCTTTAAAGAAACTCCTTGTCATTGGAGTTTTTACTGGGTTTGTACAACAAAATTTGCAGTCTGTATGCTGGATTCTTGGGGTCAGAGGGCCCATCATTTTTCTCCAGTCTGGCAAGAGCCTGCTCGAACCAATCATCGCCTGTCCCCATAAAGAACTGGGTGTATGTTTTTGCTTCTTTTCTGTGCTTTAAATTTGTGCCAGCACAAACTCACATACATTATGTAACATTTTCAGGTAGTACTGACTTGTTTGTCCCGCCCAGCAAGACACCTTTGGGTACATTGAACACACAGAAAAAGCAAAGTATTTGTTTGATTTCAACTGACTCTCAGTCAGGTTTATTCAGGGTATTAAGCTCATACAATAAAATAATAAATCCTAGCACACGGCCCTTACTAATACAAAATAAGTGTCCTGACGTTTGAAAACAGCTCCAGTCCGTACCACACTCTCTGCGTCTCTCCCTGGAGAATTAGCTGGTTGGACCCAGTCTCCTACTGGGGTTTACAACTCTGACAACTCAGAGACTGGTCTGCCTGCTTGCATACCCCCCCAGGCTCCGTGCTGAATCAGACGCTTCTTCCAAACGCTACATCCCGCCCTTTTAATCAGTGAGCTCCAGCCAAGGATTGATTGATCTAGGACTGGACCAGCACTGAAAACATTTACTATTAGTGGCTTGGGCCACAGTAAGCAAACTATATAACAATTTAAACCATTTTTAATGACTTTTTACACCTTTAAACAATATATATAAGGGATTAATGCGTCTACCTACATGTCTATAAAGGATATTACGCTACGGAGGAGTCCCTGACCATATGAAACACTAGGGGCGTTAGGTTTATTGATCTATCCGTACATTGATCTTCTTAAAGCTGTCCATACAATAGGCAGAATATTACTGTTTAGATAGATAAGACGTTCGTCCACAGATGCATTTTACAACAGTCAGGGTTTCATAAAAGTTCTTATCATTTAAAATGGTGCTAATTTTTGGCCCACCATCATGATGTTATTTAAATCATTTGAAAGGTAACATCTGATTGGTTGGGCCAAAATTTAAGCACCATTTTAACAATAATAACATATAACTTTTATTGAATAACCTGAATCTTTCTTCCTTTGAGACATTCTCTGGCTGGCCCATTCATGTTTGTAATCACAAGTCAATTGCAAAAAATTTGGCCTAAGCAGTTCTTAGATTCAACACATCCTAATCTATTTAACATCTAAAAGGTGAATGGAACCTTTAGATCAAGTAGCCAACCAATCAGAGCCTGATAGCCTGTTATGAACTTGGGTGCTTTTATATGTTTTACCATTAACATAAGGTGGTACCAATGTATCCATCATGTCTAACATACAGACAGAATTTGCAAGAGTATGACAGTCGTGATCATTCTCTCTATATAAAGTAAAAATAAAGTAATAGGAAGAATTTTTGTGATCCCATACTCCCTACAATCACGGCTGACTCACTATAGCCTAGAGAATGGCAGAAACTTTATAAAGTTGTGTCATTTTTCGGAATTTACGCACATCAGTACAAGTTATAAATTAGAATTTAAGACCCATTAAAGTCAATGGTGGAGTGATAGTTTTGAAAATCCCGGCTACATTGAGGGGGTACTGTACTTAGCAATTCGCTAAGTACCGTCTTGTGCAAAGACAGCCTTAAACCGGTAACTTATAGAGCGGGGTCCTGAGATCCTTGCTAGGAAAGGATTCACCGCGGGTGGTCCTCATCTGCCACCATAGGGGCGGGCGGGTGTACGCCTACCCTGCCCTCTCCCCTTGAATTCATTTGAATATGATTGGGTACTGTATAACCATGTGATGTACCAAGCATTGAAAATTAAATTGACCCAATCAGAACGCGGATTAGTACTTTCTTTTCTGCAACCTATCTAAAGGACAATCTCTGTGGAGCTCAGAGTCATCGCAGTATATGCAAAGACAAAAGAATGGAAGAGGCTGGCACAGCGGCTCCGTGAAGTCGGCCGGTGCCAGCGGGCTCACTGCGCCGCAGTGAGCCCGTCTGGCACGGCACCTTCAGCGTGCAGGTGTCAACAACTGTGAAGAAGAAGACATTTTATCAAGACTCCGAGACATCGTTCACTGAGGCCACTGGTGCCGGATGTCCCCCTTGGCCGCAGGGGTAAACTCTCGGGGTAGAAAGAAGTGCCGCCCAAAAAAAAAAGAAAAAAAAAGGCTCTTTAAAGACCCACTACAAGGTGCGCGTGCCTCCCGCTGCCTCCCTCCCATGCCCACCCACCTCGGGTATATCGCCGCCGCCATGGGGGGGCGAGGGCGGGATGACCGTACCCCCATGCTGCGCCCCGCTGTTGAATTCGCCACCCACGACAGGTGTGGCGTAGCCTCCCACGGCCTTCTTCCATGACCACCCACCTTGGTGGGGCATGCCCTCCTGTTCTGACCCCCAGCGATCTCAGCCTTTATACCACCTTGAAGTGGCGAATTGAACCGGCCAAGATTAATGCCGCGCATACATTTAATCTCGCTTTATAATAGCAGCGAGCGGTAACTGATGCAATGTTTAAATCTAAAGGTAGGCCCAGCCTATAAAACAAAAAGTTATTAGGCCAGAGTGGAGTTTACTGTCCCAGTAAGTAGGGGTGGGAGTTTAATAAATATAACCAAAGAAATAGAATACACTTGCAGTTTTACCGGCGTTGCCCGTGTACCTTGTGTAACGTATTTGTTACTTTCCGGGGTTTTTTGGCTTAGAGAATGAAGAGACGGGGAAAACGTGGCCACAGTTTGGTAATGTACGTCACGTATTTTAGTTATGAGTTGAGGAGGTGACATTGCTTGAGTGACGTATCACACATATTTTATTGCGAAGCCTTAGATACACCGTATCGTTTTTTCACTGATGGGATTGTAAATATACAAATGGTATAGGCTAGGGAACCTACTCATGAACATGCTACATGGTAAATTTGGCTTGGGAAAACATGTTGATTGAACTGAACATACGCTGTTCTAAGTCTCTGAAGCATGTGGGCGTGTACGGTAAAGCTTTCATTCTTTGCACTGTCTATGATGCTTTGTGGTTTTTTTATTAGCGTGCTCTTTTTTTGCACATTAGTTAGAGCATTATGTTCCTTTGTTTGCAGTTGACTTTTAACACTTTATCCTTGCTCAAGGACCACTTGTAATTGACTATTAGATCCCAACAAGTTACTTTTCTGGTCCAATTGAACGTGGCCATGCTGTCATTTGTCTTTATTTGTAACTGTCCATGTAATGCAAAGTAATTCCCATGGAAGTCCATCCCCCAACTATCCCGTTTTAGTATGTGATGGGGCATGTTCTTTGATGGTTGTGGTGGTCCAGGTGCATGGATGTACAGGTTGGTGTTGTGGTGCAATGTTTTGGGGTGGCCACTCTGTTTGAAAGCAGAGACTTGGACGTGCTATTGGATTTTTTGGGGCATGGGTGACAAGTTTGGGGTGTGGGCGTGGTGTTTGGGGCACGGACAGCATGTTTGGTGGATGTGAGCATGTTTGGGGTTTGGGCTTTTTTTTTTTTTTTTGGGGGGATGATGGGGGCGAGAATGTAATTTTTTTTTTGGGGGGGATGACACAATATCGGGGGGCATGGCCACACCATTAAGGGCCAATGTTGATGTTTGGGGCGAATGGGCACTTATCTTTGGGAGGTGTAGTCTGATGGTTAGGGTAATATTGTGTCGTGACCACCCATATGGAGGGTGTGGTGATTTTTGGTGTTGCAGTTTGTACTTTGAGGCTGGCCTTGATATTGGGGGGGGTATGGGTGGGGGGGGGCGGTGATGTTGGGGGCATGGGCATGCCCATGCCATTTTGATTCATGACCCTAGATGTTTGGTTGACGTTGCCGTGCCTTTGAGGGCATGGTCATGATTCTTGGGTCGTTTTTCCATTGCTACAGCACAATTCCAGGATGAGCTGCTTTAACTTCTTAGCCTTAAAATAAACCATAAATGTGTTCATATCACCAATAGTACATGATCTTTCCAGGGTTTATATTTTGTAAATAAATGTGGTTCATATCAACCAATAGAACCTAGTCTTTCCAGGTTTATAATTTTGTATATAAATGTGGTTCATATCACAACAGTAACATAGTCTTTCCAGGGTTTAATATTTTGTATATAAATGTCATTCATATCCCAATCAGTAAGGTTATATTTGTGTATAAATGTCATTCATATCACCAATAGTAACAGTCGTTCAGTGTTTATATTTGTAATATAATGCATTCATATCACATAGTAACATCTTTCCAGGGTTTTATTTGTATATAAATGTGGTTCATTCACCAATAGTAAACATAGTCCTTTCCAGGTTTATATTTGTTATATAATGTGATTCATATCACCAATAGCAACACTCTTTCCAGGGTTTATATTTGTATATAAATGTGAATTCATTTACCATAGTAAAACAGGTTAATCAATAAAAGTTCGTATTGTTGAAAATGGTGCTAATTGGTTGCCCCAACCAATCAGATGTTAAACTTTCAAATGTTAAATAAGATCTGATTGTTGGGCAATATTAGCACCTTTTTAATGATAAAACTTTTATTGAATCTCCCTGATAGTCTTTGTTCCACGTTTTTAGATTTGTTATATAAATGTTCATTCATATCACCAATAGCAACATATTCCTTTCGAGGGTTTTATATTGGTTCTAAATGTGATTTCATATCACCAATAGTCAACATATCTTCCAGGGTTATATTGTATATAAGTGGATTCATATCACCGATAGTAACTATAGTATTTCCAGGTTTATATTTGTTATCAATTTGATTCATATCAGCAATAGTAACATAGTCTTTCCAGGGGTTATATTTATAATAAGTGTTCATATCACCGATAGTAACATAGTCCTTTCCAGGTTATATTTGCATATCATTTCA
The DNA here is from genome assembly GCA_019447015.1 of Hymenochirus boettgeri. Taxonomy (NCBI): domain Eukaryota; kingdom Metazoa; phylum Chordata; class Amphibia; order Anura; family Pipidae; genus Hymenochirus; species Hymenochirus boettgeri. Next base: position 58,379 of record JAACNH010000875.1, on the reverse strand, counting down.
TTCATATCACGCAATAGTAACGTCTTTCCCGGGTTTATATTTGTATATCAATGGTGGTTCATATCACCATAGTAACATAGTCTTTCCCGGGTTTATTTGTAATATAAATGTGATTCATATCACCAATAGTCCAACCCAGTCTTTCCAGGGTTTTATATTTGTATATATATGTGATTCATATTACAATCGTAAACCAGGGTTAATTCAATAAAAGTTTCTTAGTGTGGAAATGGTGCTAATTTGCCCCAACCAATCAGAGTTAACTTTCATGTTAAATAAGATCTGATTGGTTGGGGCCAATATTAGCACATTTTTAATGAGAAAAATTTTATTGAATCATCCCGTGATAGTCTTCCAGGGTTTAATATTGTATTAAATGTCATTCTATCACCAAATATTAGCAACATAGTTTTTTCGAGGTTTAATATTTGTATATAATGTGATTCATATCACCAATAGTCACATGTCTTTCCAGGGTTTATATTTGTATATAAAATGTGATTCATTCCCGATAGTACATAGTCTTTCCAGGTTATATTTGTATAGATGTGAGTCATAGCACAATAGTAACATAGTCTTTCCAGGGGTTATTTTTGTATCTAAATGTCCATTCATTCACCGATATTACCGAGTCTTTCCAGGTTAATATTTGAATCCTTCCTGGAGTCAATTGTACTGTGTTACAAGACCTTAAGGGCAATGTCTGGTTCCCTCTGTTATAGAAGCTGCTGTTCTGTTTGTGCAAGCTATCTGAGTTGTGTAGTCAGTACTTACACTTTGTTGTGTCTCTGAAATGACTTGTGTCCTGTGTTGTTGAAGTTGGGCAAGTTGTCACGAGCCCAGGCCCTTCATCTGATTACTGAATTGGGGAATAACACTATGCGCATGGGGCTCAGTGGTTAGCACTGTAATGCGCCTTGCAGTGCTCATGTCCTGATTTTTCGATTCCAACCTTCGGACACATCATCAAGGAGATTGTATGTTTTCTGCCGTGCTTGCGTGGGGTCCTCTGGGCTTCATTTCCCCCCAATCATAAAGACATACTGATAGCTTGTCTATGGTACATAAGTTTAGAATTTCACGCTTTTCCGGGGACCGGGCCTGAATTGTGAATTAAGTAATAATTGTAAGCGCTCTGAATCTTGACCTATTATAAGAAATAAATATACATACATCTCTAGCATACATGACTATGCAAAACGTGGACTTCATGGTTCATGCCCTTTCAAAAGGTGTCCCCATATTTGGTGCATTCAGGGGGTTGTGGCTGTGAGGTGGAGCACATACTTAACAACATTTTCTTCTACTTTATATAGTAGATTTAAAACTAATTTCATCAGCTTCTGTAAATGTGTAGCTGGGTGACAAAGGACGACGTATAATCATGTGTTTGATGTCTTGGTATGACATTCTGTTGCAGATTCCATGACAAAGCAGCACATAAGAATTGAACACTTGAAGTTGTTAAAATTGATTTCTACAATATATTTACACTATATACAATAATAAATTGCCCCACAGACGGGCAAATAATATAATTTGCCCTCACAAACTGATAATAAATATAATTGCCCCCAAAGACTGATAAATGATAAATTTTGCCCCCCACCAACCGTAGCAAACGAATAAGACCAGAAAGAAGACAGAAAAAAGAAAGAGAAAGAAAGAAGAAAGAAAGAAAAGAAAGAAAGAAATACAGAAAGAAGAAAAAAGAAAGAAAGAGAAGAAAGAAATGAGAAAGAAGAAAGAAAGAAACAATTCATAGAAAATGGCGTAAAGACGACCGCATTTAGAACTAGACAGGATTGATAGAAGGTAGTTAGATATACATACATAACTATAATATATAATTGTCCCACACAGTCTAGTAAATAATAAATTCTCTGCCCACGACTGGAAAATAATATAACTGATAATGTGTATAATGACCCCCACAGATAAATACGTTTTATTGATTTAACATTTTATACATTTCAATATGATTGCCCCCACATAATGGATACGCATCACATGCCCCCACGACTGATATAAAACATTGCCCACCCCGAATGGTAAACAAAATAAGAATTGTCCCAAACACAGACTGTGAGTTCCAGTTTTCTTTTCTCATAAAAAAAAAGTCCACATGATGTTCGAAACAACAAGCCGCAGCCTTTTTTTTTCCCCGCACGCAGGTTGAAGAACACAAAGCCACGGCCCCTTTTGCAGATTCTGTTTCAGCCACATTTGGAAAAGAAGCCAGGTTTCATTGGTGCTAGCTATGTCATGCACAATTTTCTTTAACCACAATTTCCACAGTCCCCTCTACCCAAGATTATAATGAATTTCAACAATGGTTTTCAATAAGTTCAGATTTTGCAAGGATCTGATGCTTTGCTTCTACCCCGTTTTGTTTCGAAACTGGGACTTCGTCTTATTAACAGTCATTGCTTTTTCCGCTGATATGCAAGTCTTTTGCACCATGACCACCCCATGAAAATTCCCTAGTTAGATGTTTAATACAAGTATGCTCGTTTGAAATGCGACCAACACCTTAAATGAACTGTTTGACCAAACAAATTCCTATTTAACACATGGAGGTTCTTAATAGTAAGAGAAACCCCCGGAACTAGTAATGGAATGAAATACTTTGATGGTTGCAAGATAACAAAGGAACTGGATGGGTGACTATTCCCCTTATAAATATTGTGAATATATTTGTAAATGTTTCTAACTCACGTTACGTTAGCATACATACGCCGCACATCATTACAAAGTATTATAAACCCCACGCATTTATTACAGTGTATAGCCTCCATGAGTCAGCTTAGCGACAGTTTTCCATCCAACATTGCTTCTCATTGATCACCTGGATGATCCAACCAACCACATGAGGCAATTGGGGTAGGTTATATGTTTTCTTTTTTTTTGCTTATTTTAAAATACTTTAAAGCTTATATAGTCGTACTATCATCCGACTGACCCTCGACTGGCCTACCAACGCCCATTATGGCTGAGAATCGCTTTGTGAATGGATGAAATCTATCATCTATGAGCCAGACCAACCACTCATTCACAAACCAATTCTCGATGTTCATTGGCCAGTCGATGTTGATGTACGCCCCTGATTGTCATGTCTGTATGTAGCTTAACTGAAGGACCCTGTGCTTGACAGTAACATAAGGGTATTATTAGCAGTTAAGGGCCTCAGTAGTGGGTACTATTGTGCGTAGAGTGAAGGGAAGCTGAATTATTTTGTCCTTTAAATGTCCAGATATAGAATTCTGATTATTGACATTTACCCTTAAAACCTGATACTACAACTACTGAGACTCTACAATATGCAGATTTTTTTTTTAATCTCACTATAAGTAAAAGAGTTATATACCACTGGTTGGCCACAGTCTGTAAAAACAACAGATTTGCTTCACCACAAGGCCACAGAGTAAGATGTGTGTGCAGGTTGAATACAATGAATAGAAATATTCCTCTGCAATTGTGCCGGTCTTTGTTCAATTTTGACCACTGTGGAAAAGGCCAATGCCTAATTTGTAATACTTTAGTGCTATTAGTAATTTTTTGTCCACGTGATAATTTCACACACGGTCCAAAAATGAATACCATGATTGAAATAACTGGAGCTAGAATATTTTATTTACCAGTTATTTACTGTTTAAAGAGCAACTGTGGTCTCTAAACAATTTAGAGGCTTAACTGACGTCGGCAGTATTTCCATTAAAAATGGCCGACGACTCAACATCTATGGCTGGAGCTGTGAGAAATTACACTGGGGTGATGTTCGCAAACTTCCTGCTTTCCGTAGGTTGAGTGCTCACCTGATCTCTACCCCGCCTGTCTACCCCGAGGTAAAGCATGCTCAGTTAAGACTAAAATGCGGGAGAAATCAGGAAGTACTGACAGTTGAAAAGGGGAGCCTATTAATACAGTACCGGCTGGTCCTTGATAAACTGGTCACGTGGCTGAAAACAGAAGTGTTTCAAGCAGGAATAACAATAATATTGCTTACCTTTCCAGCAATAACTTCTCACAAATTGTATTTAGAGATTTGATTTAGGTTTTTATTTTAAAAAGTATGTTAAAAGGTTTTTAAATAATTCTTTACTAGTTTGGAAGAATTCGAGTACAACAGTTACCCTTTACAATCTATTTAAAAATACTAGCCTCAATGAGACCCTTGAAGACATTCTGAAAAATAAGGTAAATGAACTCTCCCTTTCCCCCTTGCTACACTTCTTCAAACCTGTTCCTACGCAGTGCGTAGAGTGCTTTTCGGTCAAAAAAATTAACCTCCACATGCTGATGGCAGTATGATGGCTGCATGATAGAGCTTGTTTGTGTTCCCAAACACCTTGGTTATAGGACAAATCTTACCAGATCTGCGTATTTTGGCTGTATTGTATGTCGATGGGCACTCTTCAACTCTGATAATTTCCTCAGCAATTAATTAAAGGGTGTCAATAATCTAAAAAGTTGAATTTTTCAAAAAAGAACATCACTATCAGAACTTTTTTCAGATTTTAAATCTGAGCTTTAGATCTGATAAATCATTATTTTTTTGTTCTCACACAAAGCATTTACAGATAAAGACCTGACACCCGGAGCATAGATGTATATGTGACCCTTAATGCCTTTACTAGGATCTTTAACTGTCTTACGCACACTTCTGCAACAATTATGAGAATCACAGATGAAAGAAGCATGGGAAGGGAGGGGAGATTTGTGTCGCAGACACTACAAGAAAGGCAGTATTAGGGAGGTGGGGCACATTAGGAGCACTCACTAACCATTATAATTTAATGACAAAACATGCACCTGATAAATATGTGCATAATTCTCTCAAATTGTGTTTGAGATAGATGTCAAGTTTTTTTTAGTGAGTATATTGACCCTTTAAATACAATGACATTTGGGACCAGTGCAAAGAAACAATTTATTGACTGTAACACCTTTGTGAATTATCTATGAATGTCTCCCTCTCGTCCTGATTCCCTCTTTATTCCGATTTTTTTTGCAATATCTTTTTGTAATTTCCCTGTTTTCATTGGACAACTGTGATTATTCCAATGAAGGGACAAGTTCCAGTGGAAATTCTCAATATTTGTTAAAAATTATAATATTGTTAATTGTGATTTTTTGTGTAAATTGCCTCTTAGTTATTCACATATTCTCTCCCGTTTATGACAAATCCCAGTTGATTCCATACCCATGCTTTCCTGCTGGTTGACATTAGTGAGGCCTGACATTTTCAGGTTCTAACGGTCTTCTTCTCCCATGATGCAACACATCCTTGAATGGTTCCTAACAGTATTTCTCTGATTGGTTGTTGGATGGGTCCAAATATGCTCGATACAACTACTGAGTAGGGAATGGCCATAGACTCGAACTGGAACCCCGAGTTCGAGCTGACTGTTCGAGTCGAACGGACCCGGACTTCTCCAACTATCCGGAACTGCGGACTTTGTCGATCTTTCCCATGAACTTTCGATGATTTATCGAAATGTCGAACGTTCGTATCGAAGCCCGCGAGTACAATGTCCAGTGGTACTATGCGCGACATCGAATCTGCGAGTAAAGTCCTCCATTACAGCCTATACGCCGATTATCGAATCTGCGAGTAAAAGTCCATGTTTACCTCGACGTTCGGACGCGAAAGCGCTAAAGTAGCGCGCGTGAGAGTAAAATCGATTTTTACTTAAGGTCCTGGTATTGAACATGCTCCCCAACCGTTCCCAGGTCCCTCACAGCCATTTACATTAAGTTCCCATTAATATTTAAGTTGTATATGACTCGAACTTTTTCAAACTATTTGCCTCCCATTGACTTTAAATGGGTCGTTTTCGAACCATTTCGACTTTCGACCTTTTACATAGAGTCGAAAGTTCGAAACATGACCGAACTTTCATAGTTTCGACATCTCTACACTGAGCAACTGAATTCCAACCCAGTCGCTGGGTCAAGGGCAAGACATAATATGTCTCTATTTGGGGTCCTGCAACAGGCAAGTCAGTTTTCGGTGCATTTATTTATACTCCGACAAAATCTGAATTGGCAATTAAGGTCATTGGGATGAAAACAACTGCTCTTTTTTCTGAAATACATGTATTACTACGGACTTCCCTTTACACTACCTATTCCCTGCCATTGAAATGACCATGCACATTACCCAATTTTACCACATTAGATCAGTTGTGGGTGCTTGCAGGCTCTATCTATAATATATAAGGAGCAGCCCGCAGCAAGATCTTCAAAAGCCTTGCTTCCCATTTGTTTTAGTAGCATATTTTCATGGACTTTTAGAGGATTTTTGTCAAATCCCTCTACACTAAACTCTTAAGACACATAAACATCAATAGTCTTTCTGGAGATTTGCATTGCCTGTGGCTAGGAAGGGAATGCTACAGTTTAACGAGATAACTCATTCCACTAGAGTGGGGCAGTGGTCGATTTGGACAGTTACAGACAGTTAATACAATAAAAACCATTTTTGTGAGTTGTTTTGAGTGCATTATGAAGAAACTGCAGAAAGATCACTACGTCTGCTAAATGTCTTTCAAACGAGACCTTTCCTGTTATGATAGACCAACTGATGGGATGTATATAAAGTGCCGTACAGAGTGGAGAGGATGGGGGGAAAGAAAAGAGGAAAAGAAAGAGAGTTTTGGAATCAAAATACTTTGGGCCCCCCTCATTACTCAAAGCCGCAATCACATTTGTAAATTTATTGTTCTAGGTATTCAATAAGATTATCGTTGGGATAGTAAATAATGATTTCCCCACCTATCCTTATTTAAAAAATAATATTAAAACACAACTAAAACATTTGAGAAACCACATCCCTCCGCATTATAAAAATCCCAGAATGGAGGGCATGAGCTGGCATGGTCCCTTAGTTTTCATAGATTGCTGAAAATACCTTACCTAGATTTTGTGGAGGAGAGTTGTTAAACATGTTATTTTTCCCCTTGAACAGTTTACTGATGATACAGGTTTCTTAGAACATTGGGTGAATACACTTTAATCAGGTACGAGAGATCACAGTAAGGAAAATGGATGTTTTTCTTAGTGAATCAACAACACTAAAACATGTTTGTGTTCAAAACCAGCCAAAACGATATTATTTGTCTGATATTCCCCCGATTTTCACATATATCATAAACATCTTGTCATTTTATGAGAAACTGTCCCTGAAAACGTAAGGTGTGGGTTCTTGAGAAAAATGAATATAAGAATTTGTCATCTCAAGCGTTAACAAGTGTAAGACAAAGGAAATGACTGGATGTCAATAGCTTGCTAAAGAGAACATTCACGTCATAGCTAATAATAAAGTTTAAACATTAAAGGCATTCCCACCCTTCAAGAATTTTTTTATATTATATTCCCCTGTCCCCCATCCCTACAACCGCTATAGTTTTCTTAATTAGAAGTGCCCCAACTTTACTTACCTCCTACTTTCCCCCTCCGTGCACTGCCAGGCCCTCTGCTTGCGAGAAAAATGCCTGTAGAGGGGCGGGACCGCAGTCGCGTCTGTGATTGCTGAGCGCACAATCACAGACGTGCTGCCGGGGAGTTCAGTGTGGCGGAGGAAGAGGGAAGGTCAGTAATGGTGTGGGCACTTTCTCAATAATAAAACTATAGCGATTGGGCTGGGGGACAGGGGATATAATATTGAAAGGTTTTTACGCTAGGGGAGGGAATCCCTAATTTGGGAGGGAGAGGGAAGGAGAGGGAGGGGGAGGGAGGGGTAGGGAGGGGGGAGGGGCTGGCAGTACGCATGCCAAAACTTCTCCCGGAGGCCATATCGGAGGTAGAGTCCGTATATGGACTCTGCCAATCCTCCTGGAGGGCAGTTTTTTTTTTTGTTGGACTTTGGGGGGGTACTACAGACGAACCCCCTCCAAAAAATTAATGGAGCTGATGTAAGGTAGATTTTTTACTACATTGATGGGCATTAACTGTGGGGGGGGGGGGATTATAGTGTTTTGGGGGGACATGCCCTTTAAAATCAATCCTCACAACCCCAAAAAGGAAAAAAAATCTCACAGTCCTAACCCACACTAGTCACTACAGTGGTATGTATCTTCACACCACAGTTACATTATCTTCACACCAATGTCCATTCATCTTTAACACACAGAGTATTATCCTCTCAACCTGTGTACAGATCTTCACACCAAAGTGTCACCGTATCTTCACACAACAGAGTTCATATCTCACACCACAGGGTGCATTCTCTTCCCACCACATTATCCTCACACACACTGTGTAACCATCTTTACACCAAAGTGTGCTGTATACGCACACAACATTAACAATATCTTCTCAACTAAACAGTATACATTACTTTATACCACTGTGTACATTTCTTGCACACCACAGTTCATTATCTTTCACCCACATGTACGTATCTTCACCCACAGTTGACAGTTCTTTCACCCACAGTGTACAGTATCTTCACCTCACGTGTACAGTATCTTCACCCCACAGTGGGTACAGTATCTTCACCCCACATGTACGTATCTTCACCCCCCAGTGGCAGTAATCTTCACCCCACAGTCGTACAGTATCTTCCACGCACAGTGTACAGTATCTTCATCGTCACCCCACAGTGTACAGTACTTCACCCCACAGTGTACCTGATCTTCACACACAGTGTACATTATCTTCACACTACAGTGGGCAGTATCTCACACAGTGTGCAGTTTGTTCCACACCGCAGTGAGAAACAATATCTTACACCACATTGGTGCTGTATTGGTCACATCCCGTGAACAATTCTTCATACACTGTGTACATTATCGGCAACAGCACCGTATCAGTATCTTCACACCACAGTGTGCAGTAGCATCGCACCAGTGTAAGCATTGTCAAGTAAAATATATACATTCAAATTGATAGTCAGTCACTAGGCCAAATATCACATATACTCAACAGCTGGGAGAGAACGAACACAAGACACGGGAGTCTCTTGTAGATAGAACTGTTTTCTGGTCATTGTTATGTTACAAGATTATTTGTACCATTTACAATTAGTCATATATGTTATTTTAAGTAGTTACATATTTAGTCGTGTGATGTGATTACATTTACCCAATCAATGTTTAAATTTAGCTCCAGATCAGCTGCATATATTTTCCCCCTATTCATCAGTTACAACTGAACTTTTAAACTTTTTGAGAAATAATACACAATGGTTAGTGTTGCCGAACCCCTCTACTGCTGGGATCCTGCTGTGCACTGTCCCAAACACCTTAGCTAAGTATAAGTAAAATGGTATGCAGGTGCTCACTACGAAGACCCTCCCAAATGATTAGCTTTTGGGTGGCTTTATGACATTACATGTTTCGGACATGAAGTCCTTTATATCAATTGTACAAACCAGTACTATCGTCTGCCTATAGATGTCATAATCGAAATAGTCCCCTGGCAAGTCATAGTATCTATCCTTAGTCTGTTCTTATATTGATTACACAATGTATTATCTGACCTGATCCCTTAGCTTACCCTAGTAGGCCCTTTGGGCATTACTTGTTTTTACTGATTTTACTTGTATGGCAGGCACTATAGGCAGTACCAGATTCCAAGCGCTTATGTATATTTGTAATGGTTTTTGTTTTTCTTGTTTTTTCCGATTTAGATGGGAGGCACCATTCAACTAAGCTGAAATGATTTAATTGGAGGATCTACTCACATGGTGGTTGGGAGGACTAGATTTCCATTTCCTGTATTGTGGTGTAATATATGTAGTATAGAGCACGGTTGTTTAGCACTTGATAAAAGACTCACGTCCAAACATGTTCGTGTCAATAAGCACCAAAAGATATCCTTTGGATCTCTTAGTCCTGGAAGCCCCTGCACCATTTTTTTCCATTTATACCCAAACTTGACTTTGCAATGGACTTTTGTCCAACTTTTATTCATCTTATTATTCTATTGTGGTAATTTCTGCACTATGACTGTTTACTCTTATTCAACTTTAAACAACTCACAAATGTCACTACAACCTGCTGAACAGGGTCAGTTGGCAACCTTATCGTGTAATAAAGGAACACTAAAATCCTAAATATTACTATTTGCCCTCCGTTTTCTATATCACGGGAGTGATAACTCTTATTCTACAGTGTGCCGTATCTTCATGCCATAGTGTGGATATATTATACACCACAGTACCGTATTGGTCCCCACCACAGGAAACAGTACTTCCCACCACAGTGGACAGTATCTTCACACCCTGTATGCGAGTATCTTCCCCCATAGTGACCGTATGTTTTTGCACCAGTGTACAGTATATTTTGAACACAATTGGTGCAGTATCTTTACAACCATAGTATACGTATCATCCCACTACAGTAAGTTCACACCACAGTGGTACAGTATCTTTGCAAAACGATTACAGTAGCTTGCACCAATGTACAAGTTATTTTTCACAACATGTACAGTATCTTTGCCCAGTGTACAGTATCTTTCTCACAACAGTGTACAGTATCTTTCCACAACAGTGTACATTATTTTGCACCAGTGTACAGTTCTTGCACCAATATACAGTATCTTCCACACAGTGTACCTACGCCCGCACGGTACAAATCGCACCACAGTGTGTGCGTAGCTTGCAGTGACATTCAAATTATTTCCACATATTGTTTAAATGTTGCAGTGATTGTTAAAACCTATGAGAATTGAACTAGTATATAACTTGTGGGTTCTGAGCTTACTATGGTTATTTATCAACTTCAATACATTAACTTTTATTGTTCATCTCAAAATATCCCTCTGTACTATATTTAGAATTAAAACCCCGACGAGGGTGCTCTGTGTACTCTTACTGTTTGGATTATATATGGGCTGGACTGCCTATAGAAAATGAGTCCGTACTAACCTTATTTGAAATTTAAAAAGCCAAATTCGCGATAATTCGGATTGCTGTTGACATTACAAAATCTGTTGGTATGTTGCTTGTGAGGTTGGTCATTCATTCAGGTCATGGTATAATTCTGTTGTATTCATTTAGGATCACTATGATTTACTGAATACAACAGATCACTGTTTGTTTATGTGAATTTGCCTTGAGAAGGCGTCCTGCTGACCCGAAACATTGACCAAATAAAGATATTATTTGTTAAATCTAGTGTGCAGTGAATGTAAGAATGTAAGAATTACAATTTAGAAAATGTACAAATTCCGTTTGAAAAGTCAGAAAATCGTGGTTGAATAATCTGTTTTGATTGGTTTCGAAACGGATTTCGTAATTTAGTAAAAGTTCAGCAGATCAGAGGGCGGTACCAACTCTACTCTCTACTGCCCTAAAACTTCTGAAGGCCCCTGGTTTTCGATAATGTAACAGATAGCAGCAGGGCGGCCTTTGAATGGACACAGGTTACATTCCACCGGTGTGTGTGGGTCAGTTTTAAATCCACCAGCACATTTATATGGTCAGGTAGTTCACCCCATTGTATCAAACCACTTTCTTTTAAATTAATATTTCAATCATTCAACTAGAAAGGGAAAGTATAAACTTTGAATTGGCTGAAAGGGCTTGCATTTTGGAAGGGATATGTGTGTTTGCTGCAGATTTTCAAACTCATAATGGGAATGATGATTTTGTAGTGGAACGCTGGTTGAGACAAACAACTTTTTGTGTGTACCGCCAGCCCAAAGTGGTGCTAATTTTGATCCCATCAATCAGAAAGCTACACATCTGATTGGTTAGGGCAAATTAGCAACCATTTTTCATGAATAATACCTTTTCTTGAATCTCTCTGGATCTTTTGAATATTGGTCATTTTTTTTTTTTACTTTATTTACCCTTTAAGTATGGCTGCCACAGTAATGTATAAGTAGATCATACGGTGGTGTACCTGTGTCCGGTTGGGGTTCAAAAAACAAACTTTTTTGATGATTGTTCAATTTTTTTTACTGTAGTTACCCTTTAGAATGGCTGCCACAGTAATGGATACGTAGATCAGTAGTGTGTACCTTGTCCGGTTGGGGTCCAAAAAACAACTTTTTTTTGATTTGGTGAAAATTAGTTTTTTTTTTACTTTAGTTCCCCTTAAGGTAAATGGGCTGCACATAACGGAGGGGTAGGTCAGGTGTATGTACCTGTGCCACATGGGGGGTTAAAAAAATAAACCTTTTTATTATTAAAAATTAATTTTTCTGACTTAGTACCTTTTCAGTATGGCTCCACAGTATGGATAAGTAAATTAGTGGTGTACCGGGGCTGGTTGAGGAGGTATGTCTTTTTTGTGTTTACACCATAAACTATATTTTATTGAGGATAAATCTAAATTTTTTTTTCTTTATGTACCTTTAAAGATGGCCTGCCACCATATGGATAATGTAATCAGTATGTGTGTTACCTGGTCCTGGGTTGAGGGGGTATGTCTTTTTTGTGTTTATAACCATAAACTATCTTTATTGAGGATAATCTAAATTAGTTTTTGTTTGACTTTAGGTTACCCTTTAAATATGGCCCGTCCATGGGAATGGAAAGTAGGTCAGTAGGTCCGTGTACCTTGGTCTGTGTGGGGGGTTGGGGGTAATCACCATTTGTATATGACCAGAACAAAAACTGTTTTTGAATATCCACATTTGAGGATTGTACCATTATAGTATGGAAAAATGTCCGGAAAATTCGGCCGTAACCCGTAACTCTTCGCGGTTCCTTAGCTAGAAATAGCACACTTCTCCTATATGCCCCATATACCGAATTTTTGTCTCTAAGCTCAAAACGTGGGAGAAGATACCTGGTCGCAAAAAAGCTGAAGAGTAAAACGGAAGAAGAAGAGAAGAAATAGAAGAACATATTTGGCTTTTTCAAGCCAATTAAATATGGGAACAGGACTGTTTTGTTTTCTAAGGTGTGTGTGTATCTTTCCTGACATCGTCAAACACTTGATTCTCTTGCTAATTGACAACTTGATAACTTGCAATTTTGTTGTAACTCCACCTGTATTTCTGAACATTTCTAAGTCATAGAACTAAACACGTCTACATCTACACCTTCAGCTGTAAGTTAAAGCTAGGAGGAGACCTAGCAGCTGAGTGCGGCTGTTCCCTCTTATGTGCTGGTTTGGAAGCTTTTCGGCGTCGCTGAAAGTGTAGGTGCTATTATCCCAATCATAATGGTTTTCGATATGTTTCCTCCCTTTTCTAGGATATTACAGGTACAGGTAACTTGTGCCCCCCATGTTACTATAATAATATAACAAGTTTCCCTATGATTTTCCGGTAAATACTTTATACTGTTTTGATTTTTTTAAAATCATGTTTATATTTTTAACCCAACCTTGCTCTTGTCCCTATTGTAATCACAGACAAAAGCACAAAATAGTGAAAAATTATTTACTATACATGGACAATTAGCGTTCCCTGTACAAAAAACTAAATAAACATCCAATGGTCACTAAGAGTTTAATAAATAAAAAACTTTTGTTTGATTCTGGGTTTAAGGTGGAATGTTGCAATTGAAATGTGTTAGATATTTGTACCAATGTAATATCGCATACACCGGCATTGGGAAACGTTTTACATGTTTTTTGCATGAAATTAAATGTGTTTTTGCTTTAAATGGAGTCTGGACCTGCAAACTGATTGTAAATGGGGTGTGTGGTGCCTAGAATCATTTGCCTGGATTTAAAAACAAATTTAGACTTTTTCTATATATTTTATAAAAACAAATTTGTGCTAAATAAAAATAAATAAAACATGTTGAAAAAGCAGTCACAATAATTTTAAAAACATGTGTTTTATGTCATGTGAGCATTAGACAGCAAACCTTTACCAGATCAGTAGTACAACATATTGATCACGGAAGTAGTGTAAAAAGCCTAATTAACATACCGACCCCAAAAACATTGACCACTAAGATGATTATTTGTTTAATCTAGTGTGCATGGAGTCCATCCTCCCCATGTAAGAAATAACAAATTTAGAAAATGTACACATTCCTTTTGAAAAGTCTAAATCGTGTTGACAAAATTTTTTTTTTTTTTTTGTCTGTTTTGATTGGTTCGAACGGATTTTTTTCGGATTAGCAAAGTTCAGCTGATCTAGGGCAGAACAACTTTACTCTCTACTGCCTAAACTCTGAAGGCCCCTCGTTTCTATCAGGGAACAGGTACACCTGTAAATTATTTTATTTAATTTAAATCCCCCAGCACCATTTATAAATGACAGGTAGGTTCACCCTTTTAGCAGAAACCCTTTCTTTTAAATGAATATTTTCATTAGCAAATATAGGAACCAGGAACTGTTTTTGTTTTTTTAAGGTGTTGGTGTTCTTTTCTTACATCCGTCAAACCTTTCAGGGAGATTCAAAAAAAAGTTTCTCGGGGTTATTCATAAAAGTTCTTATCATTTAAAATGGTGCTAATTTTGCCCCAACCATCAGATGTTTCTTTCAACTGTTAATAATATTTGATTGGTTTGGGCAAAATTAGCACAATTTTAAACGTTAATAACTTTATTGAATCTCCCTGATTTATTTGTTTAGAAATGGTGCTACTTGGTGCCCCAACTAAGCAGATCTTATTTAAATTTGAACAAGCTAACATTCTGATTGGTTTGGGGCAAATTAGCACCATTTTAACATAAGAAATTTTGTTGAATCCCCTGTTTGATTGTCCTTTGCCTGAATGACAATTGATAACTTGCAATTTGTTGTAACTCCACATGTACTTTCTGAAACATTTCTAAGTCAATAGAACTAACACGCTAACACCTAGCTGTAAAGTTAAGCTAGGAGGAGACATGCACTGAGTGAGCTGTCCCTTCTTATTGGCAGGTTGGAGCTTTTCGCGTAGCTGCAAGGAGGTGATATTATCCCATCATAATGGTTTTTTCTATCTGTTTCCTTTTTAGTTATTACGGTTACAGGTACTGTGGCCCCAATGTTACTATAATAATAATAACAGTCCATATGGTCTATGTTATATATTTAACCCCAACTGCTCTGTTCTTAATTGTAATCACAGACAATAGTCAAAAATAGTGAAAAAATTAATTTAATTACTTGACATTTGAGCAGTTCCCTTTACAAATAAATTAATAACCCAATGGTCACATCCCTTTACACATGTACCTTGGACACTGTGCATCCCTCTATACTAGCACTTATTAACAGAAAATCACTGAAACCAGAATGTTGGTTTTGCTGCTTATAGCGGATTGGTCTGGCAGGTAACTAATTTTAATAACTAAAAAAATTTGGTTGATTCTGGGTTTAAGGGTGGAATGTGCATTGAATGTGTTAGATATTTGTGACCAATGTATATCCATAGCACTGGCCTTGGATAATCTTTTTAGCATGTTTTTAGCATGAAATTAAAATGTGTTTTAGCTTTAAATGGGAGTCTGAACCTGCAAACTGCCATTGTAATGGTGTGGTGGTGCCGTAGATATCAATTTTATACCTGGATTTAAAACAAATTTTAGACGTTTCTATATATATTCTAAAACAAATTGGTGCTAAAATAACATACATAAATATGTGTTTACATGGTTATTATATAAAGAACTAGTTATTATATGGTTTATTAATATTACTACAAGGTTATTATCTGGTTACATAATTCTTGTAAATTCGCGGATTTGGGGATGATTTTCAAGACGGAGTCAAGCCACATGACCCACATTATCCACTGGTCAGCTAACATGTTATTGCACCCACTGGTATAAAAAGGCTGCGTCACAGGCGCCATTTTGTTCCAGTGTGTTGGAGTGTGTTTAGAGGAGACCTGACGTGTGGAGTGGAGAGAGTTTTTTGTGCTTTTTGGCTTTATTTGAGCTTTCTGGGTGTGAATTTCAGTGTGGGGGTTTAGCACTTGTGTTAACACCCCTGTATTCACACATCTTGAGACCCAAAGTCCTTTTAAAGGACTCCTCCCTTGTGAGCCCAAAGTCCTTTTAAGGACTAACCCCCTATAAGTCCTTTGGACAAATTTTTGTGTTAGACCTTTTAGCGGTCTGGTGCTCTGGGTTTTTTGTTTGTCTTTCGTATCTGTGTGTAGTGTCTGTGTTGTTTTGTGGTGAGCTGACCGTGGCCGCCTTTAGCACAATCAGCAGCTTTTGCTGGCATTGTGTCTGTGTCCTATTTTGTGCTTTTAGTGTAACAAAAAAATAAAAGCTTTGTTTATTTGTTTGCTTCTGTGTTGTTTTGGTTGCTGTCTTTGTGTTTGTTGTGTGATATATATAATATATAATATAATATCTATTTATAATATATATATATATATATATATAACTATATATTTTTATATATATATAATATAATATAATTATATAATTATATATATAATTTTTTTGTAATATTTGGGAGAGGCAGGGCAGAGGAATCCGGAGCAGGGTGCTTCTGCCGTGGAGGGAGAGGCAGAGGAGAGCCTACTGAAGGCTCTGGGCCAGGACGACCTGGCCCTTCGCAGGGCAGCCTGGGTAACCCGTGCCCGCTTTTTTTAGGGGTAGCCCGGGCTAGGGCTATCCTCTGATCAAGGAAGGCGGGTAGTAAGGTGGATACCCAGCCTTCCTCTCCACCTCCTCAACAGGCCCGAAGCAGCCGCGCTGCTACTGTAGATACTGTGCTGCTCCTTCCTCACCTGAGCTCCTACTGTGGGCATGGACCTGCTCCGCTCAGGTCAGGAGTTCGTTGCCCACATGAAGCATACCTTCGGGGATCCGGAGAGGAGTCCCGGATTGTTTTCGCACCTATTGTGGGCTAGTGTGCTTGAGGAGAGCCCGTGCACTGATCACAATCTTTCCCTGCCGCCCAAGGCAGAAGAAGTGCTCAGTGCACGGGGGACAGGAGGCTGACGATGTCACGCAGCAGTCTGGTAGCAGCAGGTAAACTAATGCCAGGTGGTGAGGTTCCAGATGCTGCTGCTGTTAGTGGGGGGACCAGCCTCCCTCTTGAGGAGGGGAAGTGACGATGAAGGTTCACCGCTCTCGTCCATGGTGCCCTCTGTGAGAAGGAGGAGATAGTATCTGCTTGAGGGATGTCCCTCCAGAGCAGAGCCGATCCTGAATCCGCCAGAGGCGGACTGGGCATGTGCCGGGGCAGAAGGCAAAGTGCCCTAGGGGGCACGGGAGGTACGGCACCAATGAGATCTGTGCCAGTGCCCCCTCAACATCAGCAGTTGACCTCTGCTCCGATCATGCCGGTGGCTCATCGGTGTGGAGTTTCTTCTCACTGGCTCCAGGTGTCTCAACGGTTTGCAGTGTGCAAGTGGGCCTGCAACGTGTTAGCCGTGGGAAGACCCACTCACATTTGGGCACCTCCTCTATGAGAGGCCTTGATCCTGCACCATTTACGTTTGCCCGGTGGTAGCAGCGACGGGAAACTGCAGGGCCCCACACTTTCCCTACCTCGTTCCCAAGTAGCCACATTCCTCCTCTCCCCCTCCGGCCCCTCAGCTCTTCCCTCGGTGGAAGTTAGGGAGGAGAGGCAGCCTTTGGCCCAGCCACGCGGTGTTAAGAGGCCTCTTGACACTGCTACTGGACTGTCAGCTAAAAGCGGTCCTCTCTTACCCAGTTTTTGGAGCGGAGGCCAAACTGTCCCCCAGTCCCCCCAAGCAACGTCTCACTGCCCGCTAGCCAACTCCTGGCGGTGCAGCTGCTACCTTCATCTGGTAGACAGTGGGCAGCGTTCAGGGCGTTTGTGCCATTGGGGGCAAAAAACACCACAGTGGCAGGTCCCGGCCGTAGGTACTTTGCCCAAAGGCAGTCCCAGCCCTGCACGACCATCTGCAGGGCAATATATATGCCTTCGCTGGACACAGTGTGGGCAGTGTGTCCAACACATTACGATGAAAACGCGTGGTCCAGCAAGCATTGCATGGGCGTATGTGTCCCTTTTACCGCCCCATGGGTCACTCTGCTAGCTGGCAGAGACGCGGCATGGAGCGCAATGGGAGATGGTGTTTCCACCATGCATTGGTGATACAGCCAGTCTCCACCACCACCCCTCCCTCCTCTGGGGTGAGCCCTCTTCCCGACATGCTCCGTGCCCCCCCCCGAGGCCTATGCTTCCTTCCTGCCAGACAAACGGTGCATGCAGTTTTTGCAGCTTGTGTGCCTCGTGATAGGAGCCACACCGGGCAGCGTTTGCTGGGCACACTGCACGTGCATGTTTAGACGTTGGCTTGAACCCCACACCACCTCTCAATAGATCCAAAGGTCATGTTGTGACAATGCCACCACTCCTGTCTGAGCCCTTCGTAGGGCAGAGTCACACATGTTCCTTGCCTGGCACACGTTTTCCACCTTGTCGTCCAGGGGTTCTTCACCATGACCCCTGGTCTCCATGAGGTACTTGAGGATGTCTAGGAGGTGTCCCAGTCACTTCAGGCTGTCGTACACGGCCCAACCTTCGTCTGGGCCGAGTTTCATCAGCAGCAGAATGGTGTCTGCCGGCAGACCGCCTGATTTGTACCACCCCCCCTGCTGAACTCCTATCTTATGATGCGGCTCCAGCCATAGGCGAGCCATCATAGACTACTTGTTTAGTACGCGGCAAGATCAGGCCTCTGGGCACCTGGGTTTGCTGTTACCCAGCAGTTGCTGCTGATTAGCAATGCCTGCCGTGTGCTCGCACCATTTGAGGAGGCCACCAGTTGGGAAGCCGCAATGATGCCACCATTTGCGGATATCCATCCGCACTGTGTTTCCTCTCCTTGAGCACACTCTCATGCGCTGCATACTTGACAGGGCACTCGCTGTCGAGCAGCAGCAACTGAATAGGATGACGCCGACACTGTGATGCTTTTCCAAGCCGAACGATCACGGTGGCATTAGCAGCGTCCATGATGAGGAGGGGGATTTTAGGTGACCTGGACCCAAGGGGAAATGGGCCCTTCCTCTAGGGGGAGACATCTCACCCCCAATTAACTACATGTAACTAGTAACATAGTAATTAAGGTTGAATAAAGACATACGTCCATCAAGTCAACTATTCAACCCTCTTTAATATCTATATATATTCTTATTTTTTTTTTAACCCTACTAACCGTTTGATCCCAGATGAAGGCAAAAAACCCCCAGCTAAAAAGGGGGGCAAATTCTTTTTTTCCTGACTCCAACGGCAATCGAAAGTATCCCTGGATCAACCAGATCTATATGCATTATACCAGTAATCTCAATATTTTTTAGTTTGAAACCTTATCCAGGCTTTTTTAAACTATTCAGTTCATTAACTTTACTTGCCATTACCACATCTGCCGAAGACAGTTCCACAGTTTCCCACGTTCTCACTGTAAAGAAACCTTCCTAACCTGAAGATGAAACTTCTTTTCTTCCAACCCTTCATGCAGGATTTCCACGTGGTCCTCTGATATGACCTATTAAGTGAACAATGCACCAGAGAGTTCATTGTTGGCCCATTAATAATTTGTATAAGGTAATCCATGTCCCCCCATGCAAACGTCCGTCGTGCTTCTTCTTCCAATGTAAACAGGCCCTAACTTGTTCAATCTGCCTGGCATATTCCAGCCCCTCCATTCCCCCTATTAATTTTGTGCCTTCTCGAACTTGAACTGCCTCATTTCCAAGATGTCCCTTTTGTATATGGGATTCCAAACTGCACCGCATATTCTAAATGAGGGCCTATTACCGGCCTCTGTAAAGAGGGAGAATAATTTTTTTCTGCTCTTGAATCTATTCCCCTTTATACATACAATATTGATAGCTCTAAGCCGTTGCTGTAACCATGCTATTGTTTGCTTGGCTAATCCACCCCACCCCCCCCCCCCCCCCCCCCCCCCCCCCCCCCCCCTTTTTTTTTTTTTATTTGGGGGGGTTAATCCCCCTCCCCTAAACGAACCCCAAATCTTTCCTTACAAATGCCTTAACCAGCACGAGTTATTTATGGTGTAGGTGCACCAGGGATTATTAAATCCAAATGCATCACCCCTTATATTATCAACATTGAATCTTCATCTGCCAATTCGCTTGCCATTTTGATAATCTATCTAGGTCTGCTTGCAGCACTGTGTACAGTCATTGGGAGTTTCCAAAGCCTCTGCATAGTTTTAGTGTCAGTCAGCAAATACTGAGTACCTTGCTCTCAATGCCCCTCTTCTAAATCATTTATAAAAACAATTAAACAAAGCGAGCCCCAGTACAAACCCTGAGCACTCCGCCTTTGGGTAGAACTTAGCCCACATAGATGTATAGCTCCATTAACCACCACTCTCTCTGTTTGCGGTCCATAACGTCAGTTCTCTATCATGACAAATGTTTTCTCAGTCACATTCCTCAGTACAGTCTTTCCAGGGTTTATATTTGTATATAAATGTGATTCATATTACCAATAGTAACAAACAGGGTTATTCAATAAAAGTTCTTATTGTTGAAAATGGTGCTAATTTTGCCCCAACCAATCAGATGTTAACTTTCAAATGTTAAATAAGATCTGATTGGTTGGGGCAATATTAGCACCATTTTTAATGATAAAAACTTTTATTGAATCTCCCTGATAGTCTTTCCAGGGTTTATATTTGTATATAAATGTCATTCATATCACCAATAGCAACATAGTCTTTCGAGGGTTTTATATTTGTAATAAATGTGATTCATATCACCATAGTAACATAGTCTTTCCAGGGTTTATATTTGTATATAAATGTTTTCATATCACAAAACAACATAGTTTTCCAGGGTTATATTTGTATATAATGTGATTCATATCCCCAATATTAACATAGTTTTCCAGGGTTTATATTTATATATAATGTGATTCATATCACCGATAGAACATAGTCTTTCCAGGGTTAAATATTTGCATATAAATGTCATTCATATCACCAATAGTAACAGTCTTTCCAGGGTTTATATTTGTATATAAATGTGGTTCATATCACCAATAGTAACATAGTCTTTCCAGGTTTTATATTTGTATATAAATGTGATTCATATCACCAATAGCAACACAGTCTTTCCAGGGTTTTATTTGTATATAAATGTGATTCATATTACCATAGTAACAAACAGGGTTATTCAATAAAAGTTCTTATTGTTGAAAATGGGCTAATTTTTGCCCCAACCAATCAATGTTAACTTTCAAATGTTAAATAAGATCTGATGGTTGGGGCAATATTAGCACCATTTTTAATGATAAAAACTTTTATTGAATCTCCCTGATAGTCTTTCCAGGGTTTATATTTGTATATAAATGTCATTCATATCACCAATAGCACATAGTTTTCCAGGGTTTATATTTGTATATAAATGTGATTCATATCACCAATAGTAACATAGTCTTTCCAGGGTTTATATTTGTTATAAATGTGATTCATATCACCGATAGTAACATAGTATTTCCAGGGTTTAATTTGTATATAAATGTGATTCATATCACCAATAGTAACATAGTCTTTCCAGGGTTTATTTTGTATATAAATGTCATTCATATCACCGATAGTAACATAGTCTTTCCAGGGTTAATATTTGAATCCTTCCGGACAAATTGTAAGTGTTACCGACCTTAAGGAAATGTCTGGTTCCCTCTGTTATAGAAGCTGGCTGCTGTCTGTTTTGTGCAGCTATCTGAGTTGTGTAGCAGTACATTACACTGTTGTTGTGTCTCTGAATGGACTTGTGTCTGTGTTTGTTGAAGTTGGGCAGTGCACGGAGCCCAGGCCCTTCATCTGAGTTACTGAATTGGGGAATAACACTATGCAGCATGGTGGCTCAGTGGTTAGCCACTGATGCCTTGCAGTGCTCAGGTCCTGAGTTCGATTCCACCTTCGGACACATCAGCAAGGAGATTGTATGTCTCCCTGTGCTTGCGTGGGTTTCCTCTGGGCATTCCATTTTCCCCACAATCATAAAGACATACTGATAGCTTGTATATGTACATAAAGTGATTAGATTTCAAGCTTTTCGGGGCAGGGCCTGATGTGATTAAGTAAATATTGTAAAGCGCTGCGGAATATGTACCGATTATATAAGAAATAAAACATACATACATACTATGCTACATACTATGCAAAACGTGGACTTCATGGGTGTCAGCCCTTTCAAAGAGTGTCCCCATAATGTGGATGCATTCAGGGGTGTGGCTGTGAGGTGAGCACATACTTACAACATTTCTACTTATATAGTAGATTTAAAACTAATTTCAGCTCTGTAAATGTGTAGCTGGGTGCAAAGGACAGACTGTATAATCATGTGTTTGCATGTCTTTGGTATTACATTCTGTTGCAGATTTCCATGACAAGCAGCACATAAGGAAGTGAACATGGAAGTTGTTAAAATTGATTATCTACAATATATTTACACTATATACAATAAATAATAATTGCCCCCACAGACGGGCAAATAAATATAATGTGCCCTCACCAAACTGATAATAAATATAATTGCCCCCCAAGACTGATAAATGCATTAATTGCCCCCCACCTAGCAAACGAATAGACAGGAAAGAAAGAAGAAAGAAAGAAAGAGAAAGAAAGAAAGAAAGAAAGAAGAAAGAAAGAAAGAACGAAGAAGAAAGAAAGAAAGAAAGAGAAAGAAAGAAGAGAAAGAAAGAAAGAAAGAAAACAGATAGATAGATATGATAAAGAGACAGACAGACATTTAGAAAGACAGGATGATAGATAGGTATTAATATACTAATAGACTAGATATATAATGCCCACCAGTCTAGTAAATAAATATATTCTTCCACGACGGGAAAATAAATATAACTGATAAATGTGATAATTACCCCCCACAGATAAATACATTTTATGATTTTACATTTTACATTTCATATGATTGCCCCACTAATGATAAATAAATCAAATTGCCCCACAGACTGATAAATAAAAACATTGCCACCACCCACCTGGTAAACAAAATAAGATTGTCCCAAACACAGACTGTGAGTTACCAGTTTTTCTCATAAAAAAAAAAGTCCACATGTGTTCGAAAAACAAAGCCGCAGCCTTTTTTTTCCCGAACGCAGGTGAAGACACAAAGCCACGACTTTGCAGATTCATGTTTTCAGCCACATTTGGAAAAAGAAGCCAGGTTTCATTTGGTGCTAGCTATGTCACTGCACAATTTTCTTAACCACATTCCACAGTCTCTACCACCCCAATTTATAATTAATTTTCAACAATGGTTTTCAATAAGTTCAGATTTTGCAGGATCTGCAGGATTTGCTTCTAAACCCGTTTTGTTTCGAAACTGGGACTCGTCTTTAACAGGCTTTGCTTTTCCCATGATATGCAAGTCTTTTGGCACCATGACCAACCACCCCAGAAGATTCCTAGTTGATGTTTTATACAAGTATGCTCTTTTGAAATGCGGACCAACACCTTAAAATGACTGTTTAGACCAAACAAATTCCTATTTAACACATGGAGGTTCTTTAAATAGTAGAGAAAACCCCGCGAACTAAGTAATGGTAATGAAATACTTTGATGGGTTGCAAGATAACAAGGAACTGGATGGGTGACTATTCCCATTATAAAATTTGTGAATATTTTGTAAATGTTCCTAACTCACTTACGTTAGCAATACATACAGCCGCAACATATTACAAAAGTATTATAAACCCCACGATATTATTACAGTGTATATTCCTCCATAGTCAGCTTTACGGACAGTTTTCCCAGCCAACATTGCTTCTCATTGATCACCTGGATGATCCAACCAAAATGAATGGCATTGGGGTAGGTATGGGTTTTCTTTTTTTTTGCTTTATTTTAAAATACTTTAAGCTATATATAGTCGTAGATCACAGACATGACCCTCGACTGGCCTACACAACGCCCATTATGGCTGAGAATCGCTTTGTGAATGGATGATCTGATCATCTATGATCCAGACCAACCACTCATTCACAAACCAATTCTCGAATGTTCATTGGCCAGTCGTATGTTGCATGTCACGCCCCTTGATTGCATGTCTGTATGTAGCTTAACATGAAGGACTGTCGCTGACAGTAACATAAGGGTATTATTAGCAGTTAAGGGCCTCAGTGTGGGTACTATTTGGGCGTAGAGTGAAGGAAAGATGAATATATTTGTCCTTTAAATGTCCAGGATATCAGAATTCTGATTAATTGACCATTTACCCATTAAACCATGATACTACAAACTACTGATACCACACATATGCAGATTTTTTTTTTTAAATCTCAACTAGAAGTAAAAGAGTTATATAAAACTGGTTGGCCACAGTCTGTAAAAACACAGATGCATTCACCAAAAAGGCCACAGAGTAGATGGTGTGGCAGGTTATACAAGTGAATAGAAATATTCCTTCTGCATTGTGGCCGGTATTTTTTGTTCAATTTTGACCACTGTGGAAAAGGCCAATGCCTATTGTAATACTTAGTGCTATTAGTATTTTTGTCCACGTGATAATTTCACCACCACGGTCAAAAATGAATACCATGATTGAAAATAACTGGAGCTAGAAGTATTTTATTACCAGTTATTACTGTTAAAGAGCAACTGTGGTCTCTAAACAAGTTAGGCTTAAATGAAAGTCTGCAGTATTTCCATTAAAATGAGCCGACAATCACATCTATGGCTGGAGCCTGTGAGAAATTACACTGGGGTGAATGTTCAAACTTCCTGCTTCCAGTAGGTTGAGTGACATCACCTGATCTCTACCCCCGCCTGTCTACCCCGAGGTAGAAGCATGCTCAGTTAAGACTAAATGCTGGAGAAATCGGAAGTACCTGACAGTTGAAAAGGGGAGCCTATTAATACAGGTACAGGCTGGTCACTTGATTACAAGCTGGTCACGTGGCTGAAACAGGAAGTGTTCAAGCAGGAAGTACAATAATATTGCTTAACCTTTCCAGCAATAACTTCTCACAAATTGTATTTAGAGATGTGATTTAGGTTTTTTTAAAGGTATGTTAAAAGGATTTTTAAATAATTCTTACTAGTTTGGAAGAATTCGAGACAACATTACCCTTTAACATCTATTTATAAATACTAGCCTGCATGAGACCCTTGAAGGCA
Organism: Hymenochirus boettgeri; assembly: GCA_019447015.1. NCBI lineage: Eukaryota > Metazoa > Chordata > Amphibia > Anura > Pipidae > Hymenochirus > Hymenochirus boettgeri. Next base: position 33,429 of record JAACNH010000875.1, on the reverse strand, counting down.
TTCTGAAAAATAAGGTAAATTAAACTCTCCTCTCCCCTTGCTACACTTCTTCAAAACCTGTATACTACGCAGTGCGTAGAGTGCTTTTCTGTCAAAAAAATTAACCTCCACAATGCTGATGGCAGTAGTATGGCTGCATGATAGAGGATTGTTTGTGTCCCAAACACCTTGGTTATATAGGACAAATCTTACCAGATCTGCGGATTTTGGCTGTATTGTTATGTCGATGGCACCTTCAAACTCTGATAATTTCTCAGCATTAATTAAAGGTGTCTATACTCTAAAAAGTTGAATTTTCAAAAAAGAACATCACTACTTCAGAACTTTTTTCAGATTTTAAATCTGAGCTTTAGATCCTGATAAATCATTATTTTTTTTTCTTCACAAGCATTTACAGATAAGACCTGACACTCCAGGAGCAGAGATTGTAATATGTGACCCATTAATGACCTCTTACTAGGATCTTTAACTGTCTGACAGCACACTTTCTGCAACAATTATGAGAATCAGCAGAGAAAAGAAGGCATGGGGAAGGGGGGGAGATGTGTGTCGCAGACACTACAAGAAGGCAGTAAGTAAGGGAGGTGGGGGCAATTAGGAGCACTCACTAACATTAATAATTTAATGACAAAACATGCCCAGATAAATATGTGCATAATTCTCTCAAATTGTAGTTTGAGATATTGTAAAGTTTTTTTAGTGAGTATAGTGACCCTTTAATTACAATGACAATTTGGGACAAGTCAAAGAAACAAATTAATTGACTGTGAACATCTTTGTGATATCTTATTATGTCTCCCTCTCTTCCTGTTCCCTTCTTTATCCGATTTTTTTGGCAAATCATTTTGTAATTTCCCTGTTTCATTGGACAACTGTGATTTGTCCAATGAAAGGGACAGTTCAGTGGAAATTATCAATATTTGTTAAAATTATAAATATTTGTTAAATTGTTAGTTTGTGTAATGCCTTCTTAGTTATTCTACATATTCTCTCCCGTTATGAAAAATCAGTTGATTCCATACCCATGCTATTCCTGCTGTTGACATTAGTGAGCTGACATTTCAGGTTCTAACGGTCCTTCTTCTTCTCCCATGATGCAACACATCCTTGGAATGTTCCTAACAGTAATTTCTACTGATTGGTTGTTGGATGGGTCAAATATGCTCAGATCACTACTGAGTAGGGATGGCATAGAACTCGAACTGGAACCCGATTCGAGCTGAACTGTTCGAGTTCGAACGGACCCGGACTTCTCAAACTATCTCGGACGCGGACTTTCGATATTTCCCAGACTTTCGATGATTTATCGAATGTTCGAACGTTCCAGTATCGAATCCGCGAGTAAAATGTCCAGGTATCTAGGCGCGAACATCGAATCTGCGAGTAAAGTCTCCATTACAGCCTATACGCGAGTATCGAATCTGCGAGTAAAACGTCCAGTTACCTCGAACGTTCGAACGCGAAAGCTCGAAAGTAGCGCGCGTGAGAGTAAAATCGATTTTACTTAAGTCCTGTATTGGAACATGCTCCCCAGACCATTTCCCAGGTCCCACAGCCATTTACATTAAGTTACCATTAATATTTTAGTTGTATATGACTCGAACTTTTCAAACTATTTGCCTCCCATTGACTTTAATGGGTCCGTTTTCGAACTTTCGAACTTTCGAACTTTTACAATAGTTCGAAAGTTCGAAAATGGACCGACACTTTCAATAGTTCGACCATCTCTACTACTGAGCAACTGAATCAACCCAGGCGCTGGGTCAAGGCAAGACATAATAGTCTCTATTAGGGGTCCTGCAAACAGGAAGTCAGTTTTTCGGTTGCATTTATTTATACTCAGACAAAATGCTGAATTGGCAGATTAAGGTCATTGGGATGAAAAAATACGCTCTTTTTTCTGAAAATACATGTATTAATACTGAACTTCCCTTTAACACTACCTATTCACTGCCATTGAAATGACCATGCAACAGTACCAAATTTACCACAGTAGATCAGTTGTGGTGCTTGCAGCTCTATCTATAATATATAAGGAGCAGCCCCAGCAAAGATCTTCCAAAGCCTTGCTTACCCATTGGTATTAGTACAGATTTTCAATGTGACTTTTAGAGGATATTTTGCTAAATCTCCTCTACACTAAACTACTTAGAACACATAACATCAATAGTCTTTCTGGAGATTTGCATTGCCTGTGGCTAGGGAGAGGGAGGCTACAGTTAGAGATATACTCTATTCCACTAGAGTGGAAAGGGTCGATTTGACAGTTAAAACAGTTAAATAACAATAAAAACCAGTTTTGTGAGTGGTTTGAGTGCATTAATGAAAAACTGCAGAAAGATCACTCGTCGCTAAATGTCTTGCAAACAGAGACCTTTCTGTTAGATGAGACAAACTGATGGGATGTTATAGAAAGTCATACAGAGTGGAGAGGAAGGGGGGGAGGAAGAAAAGAGAGAAAGAAAGAGAGTTGTTGGAAATCAAAATACTTTGGGCCTCAGTTACTCAAAGCCGCAATCACAATGGGTAAATTTATGTTCTGGTATTCAATAAAGGATTAGCGTTGGGATAGTAAATAATGATATATCCACCTATCCTTATTTTAGAAAATATATTTAAACACACTACACCATTTGAACCCACATCCCTCCCATTATAAAAATCCCAGAATGGGGCATGACTGCATGGTCCTTAGTTTTCAATAGATTGCTGAAAATACTTACCTAAATTTGTGAGGAAGGTTGGTTAAAACAGGTTTAGTTCCCCTTTAACAGTTACTGATATACAGGTTCTTAGGACATTGGTGATACACTTTATCAGGTACAGAGATCACAGGTAAGGAAAATGGATGTTTCTTCTAGTGAATCAACAACAATTAAAACATGTTTTGTGTTCAACCAGCAAAACCGGATATTATTGTCTGTATATTCCCCCGATTTTCACATATATCAGTAAACATCTGTCAGTTTATGAGAAACTGATCCCTGAACGTAAGGTGTTGGTCTTGAAAAAATGAATATAAGAATTTGTCATCTCTCAGCTTTACAAGTGTAAGACAAAGGGAAAGGAAGGAATGTCAATAGCTTATAAAGAGAACATTCACAAGCTAGCTAATAAAGTTAAACATTAAAGGGCATGTCCACCCTTCAAGAATTTTTTTTATATTATATTCCCCCTGTCCCCCCAGCCCCAACCGCTATAGTTTTATTATTAGAAAGTGCCCCAAACTTTACTTACCTTCCTACTTTCCTCCGCTGCACTGCCAGGCCCTCTGCTTGCGAGAAAATGCATGTAGAGGGGCGGGACCGGCAGTCGCGTCTGTGATTGGCTGAGCGGCAGCCAATCACAGACGTGGCTGCCGGGAGTTCAGTGTGGCGGAGGAAAAGGGAAGGTAAGTAATGTTTGGGGCACTTTCTATAATAAAACTATAGCGGTTGGGGCTGGGGACAGGGGAATATATATGGAAAGGTTTTTACGCTAGGGGAGGAATCCTAATTGGGAGGGAGAGGGAGGGAGAGGGAGGGGGAGGGAGGGGGGGGGGGAGGGAGGGGAGAGGGGCTGCAGTACGCATGCCAAACTTCTCCCGAGGCCAGATAGGAGGTAAGTCCTATATGGACTCTGCCATCCTCCGGAGGGCAGTTTTTTGGGACTTTGGGGGGGACTACAGAAGAACCATATGAGCTGGGATGTAAGGTAAGGATTTTATTACACTACATGATGGGGCCATTACTGGGGGGGGGGGGGGGATTATAGTTTTGGGGGTGGACATGCCCTTTAAAATCAATTCTCACACCCAAAAAAGGCAAAAAAAATCTCACAGTCTAACCACACTAGTCACTACAGTGTATAGTATCTTCACACCACAGTGTACATTATCTTCACACCACAGTGTCCATTATCTTTACACCACAGAGTACATTATCCTCTCAACCTGTGTACATTATCTCACACCAAAGTGTACAGTATCTTCACACAACAGAGTTCATTATCTTCAAACCACAGGGTGCATTCTTCCCACCACATTATCCTCACAACACTGTGTAAACCATCTTTACACCAAAGTGTGCTGTATACTCACACAACAGTATACAATATCTTCTCACACACGTATATACATTTCTTTATACCACTGTGTACATTATCTTCACACCACAGTGTTCATTATCTTTACAACCACAGTGTACAGTATCTTCACCCCACAGTGTACAGTATCTTCACCCCACGTGTACAGTATCTTCACCTCCACAGTGTACAGTATCTCACCCCACAGTGTACAGTATCTTCACCCCACAGTGTACAGTATCTTCACCCCACAGTGGCAGTATCTTCACCCCACAGTGTACAGTATCTTCACCTCACAGTGTACAGTATCTTCACCCCACAGTGTACAGTATCTTCACCCCACAGTGTACATGATCTTCACACCACAGTGTACATTATCTTCACACTACAGTGTGCAGTATCTTCACACCAAGTGTGCAGTATTGTCACACCACACCGCAGTGAACAATATCTTCACACCACATTGTGCTGTATTGTCACATCACAGTGAACAATATCTTCATACCACTGTGTACATTATCGGCACAGCACAGTATACAGTATCTTCACACCACAGTGTGCAGTATCATCGCACCAGTGTAAGCATTGTCAAGGTAAAATAGTATACATTCAAATTGATGTCAGTCACTAGCCCAAATATCACATATATCACAGCTGGGAGAGAACAGAACACAAGACACTGGAGTCTCTTGAGATAGAACTGTTCTGGTTCATTGTTATGTTACAAGATTATTTGTACCATTTACAATTAGTCATATATGTTATTTTTAATTAGTTACATATTTAGTCGTGTGATGTGATTACATTTACCCAATCATGTTTAGAATTTAGCTCCAGATCACTGCAGATAGTTCCCCCTATTCATCAGTTACAACTTGAACTTTTAAACTTTTTGAGGAAATAATAACAATGGGTAGTGTCCCGAACCCCTCTAACTGCTGGATCCTGCTGTGCACTGTCCCAAACACCTTAGCTAAGTATAAATGGAAAAATGGTATGCAGGTGCTTCCAACTAAGAAGACTCCAAATGATATCTTTTGGTGCTTTATTGACATGACATGTTTCGGACATGAAGTCCTTTATCAGTGTACAAAACCAGTACTATTCGTCTGCCTATAGATGTCATAATCGAAATAGTCCACTGCAAGGTATAGTATCTAATCCTTAGGCTGTTCTTATATTGATTACACAATGTATTATCTGACCTGATCCCTTATCTTACCCTAGTAGGGCCCTTTGGGCAGTACTTGTTTACTGATTTTACTTGTATGGCAGGCATATAGCAGTACCATATTCAAGGCTTATGTATATTTGTATGGTTGTTGTTTTTCTTGTTTTTTCCGATTTAGATGGAGGTCACCATTCAACTAAGCTGAATGATTTAATTGGAGGATCTACTCACATGGTGGTGGGAGGGACTAGTGTCATTTCCTGTATTGTGTGTATATATGTAGTATAGAGCACTGGTTTTGTACACTTGATAAGGACTTCACGTCAAAACATGTCGTGTCAATAAAGCACCAAAAGATATCCTTTGGAGTCTTCTTAGTCTGGAAGCACCTGCATACCATTTTTCCATTTATACCCAACTTGAACTTTGATGGACTTGTCCAACTTTATTATCTTATTATTCTATTGTGGTAATTTCTGACTATGACGGTTTACTCTTATCAAACTTGACAACTCACAAATGTCACTACAACAACCTGCTGAGAAAGGGTCAGTGCAACCTTATCGTGTATTAAAGGAACACTAAATCCATAAATATTACTATTTGCCATCCGTTTCTATTATTCACAGGGAGGTGAGAACTCTTATTCTACAGTGTGCAGTATCTTCATGCCATAGTGTGCATTAATATTTACACCACAGTATAACAGTATTGTCCCACCACAGTAAACAGTATCTTCCCACCACAGTGGACAGTATCTTCACACCACTGTATGCAGTATCTTCACACCATAGTGTACAGTATTTTTTGCACCAGTGTACAGTATATTTGAACCACAGTGTGCAGTATCTTTACACCATAGTATACAGTATCATCCCACTACAGTATGTTCACACCACAGTGTACAGTTCTTTGCAAACAGATTACAGTATCTTTGCACCAATGTACAGTTTTTTCCACACAAGTGTACAGTATCTTTGCACACGTGTACAGTATCTTTCCAAACAGTGTACATATCTTTCCACACACAGTGTACAGTTATTTTTGCACCAGTGTACAGTATCTTTGCACCAATATACAGTATCTTTCCACAACAGTGTACCTTATCTCCGCACGGTACAAATCGCACCACAGTGGTTCCGTATCTTGCAGTGATCATTCAAATTATTCACATATTGTTTAAATGTTTTCAGTGATTGTTAAAACCTAATGAGAATCTGAACTATATATAACTTGTGGGTTTCTGAAAGCTTACTATGGTTATTTATCACTTCCAATAATTAAATTTTTATTGTTCATCTCAAAAATATCCTCTGTTAATATATTTAAACCCCGACGAGGGTGCTCTGTGTAATCTTACTGTTTTGGATATATATGGGCTGGACTGCCTAATAGAAATGAGTCCGTCCTACCTTATTTGAAATTTAAAAGCCCAAATTCGCGATAATTCTGGAATTGCTGTTGAAATTACAAAATCTGTTGGTATGTTGCTTGTGAGGTGTCATTCATTCAGGTCATGGTATATTCTTTTGTATTCAGTTGATCAACAATATTTTAACTGAATACAACAATATACTGTTGTTATGTTGATTTGCCTTGAGAAAGGAGTCCTGCTGACCCCGAAACATTGACCAAATAAAGATGATTATTTGTTAAATCTAGTGTGCAGTGGAATGTAAGAATGTAAGAATTACAATTTAAAAATGTACAAATTCCGTTTGAAAAGTCAGAAAATCGTGGTTGATAATTCTGTTTTGATTGGTTTCGAAACGGATTTTCGGAATTAGTAAAAGTTCAGCAGATCAGAGGGCGTAACAACTCTACTCTCTACTGCCTAAACCTGAAGGCCCCTGGTTTCGATAATGTAACAGATAGCAGCAGGGCCGGCCTTTGAATGTACACAGGTTACATTACCGGGGTGTGTGTGTCAGGTTTTAAATCCACCAGCACATTTATAATGGTCAGGTAGGTTCACCCATTGTAATCAAAACCATTTCTTTTAAATTAATATTTCAATCAATTCAACTAGAAAGGGAAAGTATAAACTTTGAATTTGGCTTGAAGGGCTGCATTTTGGAAGGGAATATTGTGTTTTGCTGCAGATTTTAAACTCTATAATGGGAATGATGAGTTTTGTAGTGACGCTTGTTTGAGACAAAAAAACTTTTGTGTGTACCCCAGCCCAAAGTGGTGCTAATTTTGATCCAATCAATCAGAAAGCTAACATCTGATTGGTTAGGGCAATTAGCACCATTTTCATGATAAGAACTTTAATTGAATCTCTCTTTGGATCTTTTTGATGATTGGTCAAATTTTTTTTTTTTACTTTATTTACCCTTTAAGTATGGCTGCCACAGTAATGGAATAAGTAGATCAGTAGGTGTGTTACCTGTTCCGGTTGGGGGGTAAAAAAACAAACTTTTTTGATGATTGGTCAATTTTTTTTACTTTAGTTACCCTTTAGATATGGCTGCCACAGTAATGGATAGTAGTATCAGTAGGTGTGTGTACCTGTGTCCGGTTGGGGTCAAAAAACAACTTTTTTGATGATTGGTGAAAATAGTTTTTTTTATACTTTAGTTTACCCTTAAGGTATGGCTGCAACAGTAACGGAGGGTAGGTCAGTGGGTGTATTAACTGTGCACATGGGGTTTAAAAAAATAAACCTTTTTATTATTAATCAAATTAATTTTCTGACTTTAGTTACCTTTTAAGTATGGCTGCCACAGTATGGATAAGTAAATTAGTAGGTGTGTGTACCTGGGTCTGGTTGAGGAGTAGATGTCTTTTTTGTGTTTACAACACCATAAAACTATATTTTATTGAGAGAAATCTAATTTTTTTTTTTCTTTAGTTACCCTTTAAATATGGCTGCCACCATAATGGATAAGTAGATCATGTAGGTGTGTGTACCTGGGTCTGGTTGAGGGGGTATGTCTTTTTTGTGTTTATAACCATAAACTATCTTTTATTGAGGAAAATCTAAATTAGTTGTTTTGACTTTAGTTACCCTTTAAATATGGCTTCCCATGGGAATGGAAAGGTAGGTCAGTAGGTGGGTGTACCTGGGTCTGTGTGGGGGGTTGGGGTATCACCTTTGTATTATGACCATGAAAAAAAAACTGTTTTTGAAATATCCACCATTTGAGGATTGTTACCATTATAGTTATGGGAAAAATGTCCGGAATTCGCCGATAACGCCGTAACGCTTCCGCGTTCCTTAGCTAGAAGATAGCACACTTCTCCTATATGCCCCATACCGAATTTTTTGTCTCTAGCTCAAAACGTGGGAGAAGATACGGTCCAAAAAAGCGGAAGAGTAAAACGGAAGAAGAAGAAGAAGAAATAAAGAACAGTAATTTGGCTTTTTCAAGCCAATTAAATATAGGAACAGGAACTGTTTTGTTTTCTAAGGTGTTGTGTGTATCTTTCCTGACATCGTCAAACACTTTGATTCTCTTTGCTAATGACAACTTGATAACTTGCAATTTGTTGTAACTCCACCACTGTATTTCTGAAACATTTCTAAGTCAATAGAACTAACACGTCTACACCTTAGCTGTAAAGTTAAAGCTAGGAGGAGACATAGCACTGAGTGAGGCTGTTCCCTTCTTATGTGGCTGGTTTGGAGCTTTTCGGCGTAGCTGCAAGGTAGGTGATATTATCCCAATCATAATGGTTTTTTCTATGTTTTCCTTTTCTAGTATATTACAGTACAGGTAACTGTGCCCCATGTTACTATAATAATAATAACAGTTTCATATTGATTTTGCGGTTAGATACTTTATACTGTTTTGATTTTTTTAATCATTTTATATTTTAACCAAACTTGCTCTTGTGTCCTATTGTAATCACAGACAAAGCACAAAATAGTGAGAAATTATTTAATATACATTGACAAATTGAGCAGTTCCCTGTACAAATAATAAATAAACATCCAATGGTCACTAAGATTTTAATAATAAAAAAATTTGGTTTGATCTGGGTTTAAGGTGGAATGTTGCAATTGAAATGTGTTAGATATTTGTGACCAATGTATATCATAGCACCGCATTGGAAAACTTTTTACTATGTTTTTTTTGCATGAAATTAAATGTGTTTTTTAGCTTTAAATGGGAGTCTGACCTGCAAACTGCATTGTAATGGGGTGTGTGTGTGCCGTAGATCATTTGCCTGGATTTAAACAAATTTAGACTTTTTCTATATATTTATATAAAACCAAATTTGTGCTAAATAAATAAATAAAAAATGTTGAAAAAGCAGCACAAAATATATTTAAACATAGTCGTTTTTTATGTCATGTTGAGCAATACACAAGCAAACCTATTACCAGATCGGTAGTACACATTAGTGATCACGTGAGTAGTGTTAAAAAGCCTAATTAACATACCGACCCCAAAACATTGACCAAATAAGATGATTATTTGTTTAATCTAGTGTGCAGTGGAGTCCATCCATCCACATGTAGAAATAACAAATTTAGAAAATGTACAATTCCTTTTGAAAAGTCAGAAATCGTGGTTGACAAATTCTGTTTTGATGGTTCGAAACGGATTTTCGGAATTAGCAAAAGTTCAGCTGATCAAGGGCAGAACAACTTTACTCTCTACTGCCTAAAACTCTGAAGGCCCCTCGTTTCTATCATGGAACAGGTAGCAGCCTGTAATTATTTTATTTAATTTAAATCCCCCAGCACATTTATAATGATCAGGTAGGTTCACCCATTGTAATCAGAAACCCTTTCTTCTTTTAAATGAATATTTTAATTAGCAAATATAGGAACCAGGAACTGTTTTGTTTTTTTAAGTGTGTGTGTATTTCCTTACATCGTCAACACTTTCAGGGAGATTCAAAAAAATTCTTCGGGGTTATTCATAAAAGTTCTTATCATTTAAATGTGCTAATTTTGCCCCAACCATCAGATGTTAGCTTTCAATGTTAAATAAATTTGATTGGTGGGCAAAATTAGCACAATTTTAAACGTTAAAACTTTATTGAATCTCCCTGATTATTGTTTTAAAATGGTGCAATTGTGCCCCAACTAATCAGATCTTATTTAAAATTTGAAAGCTAACATCTGATTGGTTGGGGCAAATTAGCACCATTTTAAACAATAAGAAATTTTGTTTGAATCACCCTGTTTGATTCTCTTTGCTATGATGCAACTTGATAACTTGCAATTTGTTGTAACTCCACACTGTAATTTCTGAACATTTCTAAGTCAATAGAACTAACACGTCTACACCTTAGCTGAAGTTAAATCAAGCTAGGAGAGACATTAGCACTGAGTGAGCTGTCCCTTCTTATGTGGCAGGTTTGGAGCTTTTCGGCGTAGCTGCAAGGTAGGTGATATTATCCCAATCATAATGGTTTTTCTCTATCTGTTTCCTTTTCTAGTATATTCAGGTACAGGTTAACTGTGCCCCAATGTTACTATAATAATATAACAGTCCATATTGATTTTTATATATTTTAACCCAACTGCTCGTGTCTTATTGTAATCACAGACAATAGCAAAAATAGTGAAAAATTATTTAATATACATTGACAAATTGAGCAGTTCCCTGTACAAATAAATTAATAATCCAATGGTCACATTCCCTTTACACATGTACCAGTGGACACTGTGCATCCCTCTAGACTAGCACTTATGTAACAGAAAATCACTGAAAGCCGAATGTTGTATTTGCTGCTTAAGGCGGATTGGTCTGGCAGGTAAATTAGATTTTAAAATAAAAAAAATTTGGTTTGATTCTGGGTTTAAGGGTGGAATGTGCAATTGAAATGTGTTAGATATTTGTGACCATGTATATCCATAGCACTGGCATTGGAAAGCTTTTTAGCATGTTTTTTAGCATGAAATTAAAATGTGTTTTTAGCTTTAAATGGGAGTCTGACCTGCAAACTGCATTGTATGGGGTGTGTGGTGCCGTAGATCAATTTTACCTGGATTTAAAACAAATTTAGACCTTTTCTATATATTTATAAAACAAATTTGTGCTAAATAAATACATAAATAATGTGTTTACATGGTTATTATATTACTAGGTTATTTACTGGTTATTATATGACTAGGTTATTATATGGTTATAATTTTGTAAATTCGCGGATTTTGGGGATTTTTTCAAGACGGAGCAAGCCACATGACCCAAATTATCCAATGGCAGCTAACATGATTATTGCCCCACCTCCGCTGTATAAAAGGCTGCTTCACAGGCGCCATTTTGTCAGTGTGTTGGAGTGTGTTTAGAGGAGACCTGACAGTGTGGATTGGAGAGATTTTTTTTGTGCTTTTTGGAGCTTTATTTGAGCTTTCTTGTGTGTGAATTTCATGTGGTGTTTTAGCACTTGTTGTTAACACCCCTGTATTCACACATCTTGAGACCCAACAGTCCTTTTAGGACTAACCTTCCCTTGTGAGACCCAAAGTTCCTTTTAAGGACTAACCCCCTATAAGTCCTTGGACAAATTTTGTGTTAGGACTTTAGCGGTCTAGTGTCCTCTGGTTTTTTTTGTTTTGTTCTCCTTGTTATCTTGTGTGTCAGTGTCTGTGTGTGTTTGTGTAGGCTGACAGTGCGCGCTTTAGCACAGTCAATCATCAGCTTTGCTGTCAGTTCGTCTGTGTCCTATTTGTGCTTTTTAGTGTAAAAAAAATAAAAAGCTTTGTGTTTATTTGTTTGCTCTGTGTTGTTTTGTTGTCTTTGTCTTTGTGTTTGTGTGTTGTGTATATATATATATATATATCTATATAATCATATACTACTATATATATATATCTATATATATATATATATATATAATATTAATTTTTTGTTATATTTGGGGAGAGGCAGGCACGAGGGAGACGCGGCAGGGCAGGGTTGCTTCTGCACGTGGAGAGACAGGCAGCGGGAGAGCCTACTGAAGGCTCTGGCGCGTACTGAGCACCCCTGGTCGCCCCTTCTTGCCCTATGTGTTGCTAGCCGGTGTGCGTCAACCCGTGCCCGCTTTCCTTCTTGTCGAAGCGGGTAGCACGGGCTTCCCCCTCCTATCCTCATTCGCCCGGGCATCCTCTCTCTGAATTGGATGCTGCGGTCCTGTAGCTACGAGTCGTCGGCATCTGTAACACCTCCTCCCCGTCCTCATCAGGCTCCCACCCCTGCTACCGGATCAGATCCCTGTTTGCTCGCTACCTCCTTGTTAGCTTGAGGTCATCTGTGCGGCCTTTGCTCCCTCTCCTCAGTTCAGTGCCCCCCTCACGTGGTGTCCTTGGCACCTGACTCCCTCTTCTACGTCAGGAGTTCGTTGCCCACATGAAGCATACCTTCGGGACCCGAGAGGATCCGGGATTGTTTTCCACCTATTGTGTGTGCGGTTGTCCTGTGTGGGCTTCCTAGTCGCCGAGTGCAGCCCGCTGTCCACTGTGTGCACTAGCTACTACATCTTTCCTAGCTTCCTGCCCCCAACGCGCAGAGTGAACTCTGTCTCAGTGCACGGGGGGAACTTACGAGCAGTCTTGGGTTGCATAGGTTCCAGATGTGCTGTGTAGTACGCATCTCCTTTGAGGTGCGAACTTTATTGCCTCGAGATGAGGTACCGAGGGTTGCCCTTCTGCTCTGAATCCCAGAGGGGAGGTGCATGTGCCGGGTCAGCAGTCAGCCCTCAGCACGGAACCCAGAGATCGGCCTTATCCCGTCTCAGCAGTACCTCTGCTCCGATCATGCCGTGGCTCAGCGGTGTGGAGTTCTTCGCACTGGCTCCAGGTGTCACACGGTTGCAGTGTGAAGTGGCCTGCAACGTGTTAGCCGTGGGAAGACACCATCACATTTGGGCACCTCCTCTATGAGGAGGCATATTCCTGCACCACACTTTGCCCGGTGGGAGGCACGGACAGGGAGCATTGCCTCCTCGTTCCTAACCGCACCTGCCACTCCCCCGTTCCGGCCCCATCACTGCTTCCCTCGGTGAAGTTAGGGAGGAGAGGCAGCCTTTGGCCCCAGCACGCGGTGTTAAGAGGCCTCTTGACCCTGCTACTGAGCTCAGCTAAAAGCAGGTCTCTCTTCCCAGTTTGTTGGAGCGGAGGAGAAACTGTCCCCCAGTCACCCCCAACCCAGCGTCTCACTGCCGGCTTAGCCAACTCCTGGCGGTGCAGCTGCTACCTTTCGCTGGTAGACAGTGCAGCGTTCAGGTATTTTGTGCCATTGCACACCACAGTGGCAGGTCCCTGGCCTCGTAGTACTTTGCCTCAGAAGGCAGTACCAGCCCTGCACGACCATCTGCAGGGCAATATATATGCTTCGCTGGCCACAGTGTGGGCAAGTGTGTCCACATTACTATGAACGACACGCGTGGTCCAGCAAGCATGCCAGGGGCGTATGTGTCATTTACCGCCCATTGGTCACTCTGCTAGCTGGCAGAGACGCGCATGGAGCGCAATGGGAGATGGTGTTCCACCATGCATTGGTGATACGCCAGTCTCACCACCCCTCCTCATCTGGTGAGCCCTCTTCCCGGACAGCTCCGTGCCCCCCCAGAGCCTATGCTTCCTGTCCAGACAACGGTGCCATGCAGTTTTTGCAGCTTGTGTGCCTCGGTGATAGGAGCCACACCGGGCCGAGTTGGCTGGCAGCACTGCAAGGGCAGGTTGAGACGTGTGGCTGACCCCCACACCCTCTCAATAGCAATGGCATGTGTGACAATGCCACCACATCCTGTCTGCCCTTCGTATGGGCAGAGTCACACATGTTCCTTGCCTGGCAACTTCTCAACCTGGTCGTCCAGGGGTTCCTCCACCATGTACCCTGGTCTCCAGGAGGTACTGAGGATGTTAGGAGGGTGTCCCAGTCACTTCAGGCGTCATACACGGCACAGTCGTCTGGCCGAGTTTCAGCAGCCAAATGGTCTGCCGCAGAACCGCCTGATTTGTGACAACCCCCCCACCTGCTGGAACTCTAGTCTTATGATGCTGCTCCAGCAGAGGCGAGCCATCATAGACTACTTGTATGAGTATACGAGGCAAGATCAGGCTCTGGGCACCTGGGTTTGCTGTTACCCAGGCAGTGGCTGCTGATAGCAATGCCTGCCGTGTGCTCGCACCATTTGAGGAGGCCACCCAGTTTGTAAGCCGCAATGATGCCACCATTGCGGATACCATCCCCTGGTGTTCCTCCTTGAGCACACTCTGCTGGCGTCATACTTGACAGGCACTCGCTGTCGAGCAGCAGCAACTGGAAGAGGAGACGCCGACACTGTGATGCTTTCCAAGCCGAACATCACGGTGCAGAGCACGCGTCCAATGATGAGGAGGGGGATTTAGGTGACGCTGGACCAAGGGGAAATGGGCCATTCCTCTAGGGGAGACATCTCACCCTCCAAGTACCACATGTAACTAGTAACATAGTATTAAGGTTGAATAAAGACATACGTCCATCAAGTCCAACCTATATCCCTCTTTATATATATATATATATATTTATTTTTTTTTTAACCCTACCTAACAGTTTGATCCAGAGGAAGGCAAAAAACCCCAGCACTAAAAAGGGGGAAAAATTCCTTCCTGACTCCAACGGCAATCGGAAAGTATCCCTGGATCACCAGATCTATATGCATTAATACCAGTATTCTCAATATTTTTTAGTTTAGAAACTTATCCAGGCCTTTTTAAAGCTATTCAATTAACTTGGCCATTACCACATCTGCCGGAAGACAGTTTCCACAGTTTCACACCGTTCTCACTGTAAAGACCCTTCCTAACCTGAAGATGAAACTTCTTTTTCCAACTTAAAGGATTCCACGTGTCCTCTGATATGACCTATTAGTGAACAATGCACCAGAGAGTTCATTGTAGGCCCATTAATAATATTTGTATAAGGTAATCATGTCCCCATGCAAACGTCGCTTCTCCAATGTAACAGCCTAACTTGTCAATCTGCCTGCATATTCGAGCCCCTCCATTCCCCTATTAATTAGTTGCCTCTCGCTGAACTGCCCTCAATTCCAAGATGTCCCGTTTTGTATTGGGATTCCAAAACTGCACCGCATATTCTATGAATGCCTGACATTGCCTTGTAAGAGGAGATATATTTTTTCTCTCTTGAATCTATTCCCCCCCCTTTTATACAAGACAATATCTTGATAGCTCTAGCCGTTGCTACCTGGCATTGTTTGCTATGGCTAGTTTCTGTTTAATCTACCAGAACCCCAAATCTTTTTTCCATTACAGATGCACTTAACACAGATTTATTTATGGTGTAGGTGGGCACAGGGATTATTAAATCCGAAATGCATCACCTTATATTTATCAACATTGAATCTCATCTGCCATTCTGCTGCCCATTTTGATAATCTATCTAGGTCTGCTTTGCAGCACTTGACATCATTGGAAGTTTCCAAAGCCTCTGCATAGTTTAGTGTCATCAGCAAATACTGAGACCTTGCTCTCAATGCCCTCTTCTAAGTCATTTATAAACAGATTAAACAAACGGCCCAGTACAGAACCCTGAGGCACTCCGCTTGAGAACTTTAGCCCACATAGATGTAGCTCCATTAACCACCACTCTCTTGGTTTGCGGTCCATAAACCATTCTCTATCATGAATCAAATGTTTTCTCAAGCTCACAGTTCCTCAGTTTATACATTAGATCCTTCATGTTGGCACAGTATCAAAAAGCTTTTGCAAAATCCAAATATACCAACTCCACTTGCTGTGCTGAATCTAGCTTCTTTACTGACTTCTTCATTTTCATAAAAACAATTAAATTTTGTCTGGCATGACTAATTTCTCATAATCCAATGCTGACTACTACTAAAAATGATCCCTGGAAACAAAGTCAAGGATATGATCACTTAACAAGTTTCCATCACCTTCCCTAACCACTATGTTAGGCTTACATGGTCTATATTACCAGGTCTGTGAACGACTACCTATTTTTAATTTGGTATACAATTGGCTTTTTTTCCAATCCATCGCGCCACATCCCCGAGCAAAAGCGAATCTAGAAATATGATGAAACAGTGGTCTCAGCTCGAACT